>JAVYIG010001974.1:275000-277500 GCA_035222895.1 Strongylocentrotus droebachiensis
GGGTTAGGGTTAGGGTTAGGGTTAGGGTTAGGGTTAGGGTTAGGGTTAGGGTTAGGGTTAGGGTTAGGGTTAGGGTTAGGGTTAGGGTTAGGGTTAGGGTTAGGGTTAGGGTTAGGGTTAGGGTTAGGGTTAGGGTTAGGGTTAGGGTTAGGGTTAGGGTTAGGGTTAGGGTTAGGGTTAGGGTTAGGGTTAGGGTTAGGGTTAGGGTTAGGGTTAGGGTTAGGGTTAGGGTTAGGGTTAGGGTTAGGGTTAGGGTTAGGGTTAGGGTTAGGGTTAGGGTTAGGGTTAGGGTTAGGGTTAGGGTTAGGGTTAGGGTTAGGGTTAGGGTTAGGGTTAGGGTTAGGGTTAGGGTTAGGGTTAGGGTTAGGGTTAGGGTTAGGGTTAGGGTTAGGGTTAGGGTTAGGGTTAGGGTTAGGGTTAGGGTTAGGGTTAGGGTTAGGGTTAGGGTTAGGGTTAGGGTTAGGGTTAGGGTTAGGGTTAGGGTTAGGGTTAGGGTTAGGGTTAGGGTTAGGGTTAGGGTTAGGGTTAGGGTTAGGGTTAGGGTTAGGGTTAGGGTTAGGGTTAGGGTTAGGGTTAGGGTTAGGGTTAGGGTTAGGGTTAGGGTTAGGGTTAGGGTTAGGGTTAGGGTTAGGGTTAGGGTTAGGGTTAGGGTTAGGGTTAGGGTTAGGGTTAGGGTTAGGGTTAGGGTTAGGGTTAGGGTTAGGGTTAGGGTTAGGGTTAGGGTTAGGGTTAGGGTTAGGGTTAGGGTTAGGGTTAGGGTTAGGGTTAGGGTTAGGGTTAGGGTTAGGGTTAGGGTTAGGGTTAGGGTTAGGGTTAGGGTTAGGGTTAGGGTTAGGGTTAGGGTTAGGGTTAGGGTTAGGGTTAGGGTTAGGGTTAGGGTTAGGGTTAGGGTTAGGGTTAGGGTTAGGGTTAGGGTTAGGGTTAGGGTTAGGGTTAGGGTTAGGGTTAGGGTTAGGGTTAGGGTTAGGGTTAGGGTTAGGGTTAGGGTTAGGGTTAGGGTTAGGGTTAGGGTTAGGGTTAGGGTTAGGGTTAGGGTTAGGGTTAGGGTTAGGGTTAGGGTTAGGGTTAGGGTTAGGGTTAGGGTTAGGGTTAGGGTTAGGGTTAGGGTTAGGGTTAGGGTTAGGGTTAGGGTTAGGGTTAGGGTTAGGGTTAGGGTTAGGGTTAGGGTTAGGGTTAGGGTTAGGGTTAGGGTTAGGGTTAGGGTTAGGGTTAGGGTTAGGGTTAGGGTTAGGGTTAGGGTTAGGGTTAGGGTTAGGGTTAGGGTTAGGGTTAGGGTTAGGGTTAGGGTTAGGGTTAGGGTTAGGGTTAGGGTTAGGGTTAGGGTTAGGGTTAGGGTTAGGGTTAGGGTTAGGGTTAGGGTTAGGGTTAGGGTTAGGGTTAGGGTTAGGGTTAGGGTTAGGGTTAGGGTTAGGGTTAGGGTTAGGGTTAGGGTTAGGGTTAGGGTTAGGGTTAGGGTTAGGGTTAGGGTTAGGGTTAGGGTTAGGGTTAGGGTTAGGGTTAGGGTTAGGGTTAGGGTTAGGGTTAGGGTTAGGGTTAGGGTTAGGGTTAGGGTTAGGGTTAGGGTTAGGGTTAGGGTTAGGGTTAGGGTTAGGGTTAGGGTTAGGGTTAGGGTTAGGGTTAGGGTTAGGGTTAGGGTTAGGGTTAGGGTTAGGGTTAGGGTTAGGGTTAGGGTTAGGGTTAGGGTTAGGGTTAGGGTTAGGGTTAGGGTTAGGGTTAGGGTTAGGGTTAGGGTTAGGGTTAGGGTTAGGGTTAGGGTTAGGGTTAGGGTTAGGGTTAGGGTTAGGGTTAGGGTTAGGGTTAGGGTTAGGGTTAGGGTTAGGGTTAGGGTTAGGGTTAGGGTTAGGGTTAGGGTTAGGGTTAGGGTTAGGGTTAGGGTTAGGGTTAGGGTTAGGGTTAGGGTTAGGGTTAGGGTTAGGGTTAGGGTTAGGGTTAGGGTTAGGGTTAGGGTTAGGGTTAGGGTTAGGGTTAGGGTTAGGGTTAGGGTTAGGGTTAGGGTTAGGGTTAGGGTTAGGGTTAGGGTTAGGGTTAGGGTTAGGGTTAGGGTTAGGGTTAGGGTTAGGGTTAGGGTTAGGGTTAGGGTTAGGGTTAGGGTTAGGGTTAGGGTTAGGGTTAGGGTTAGGGTTAGGGTTAGGGTTAGGGTTAGGGTTAGGGTTAGGGTTAGGGTTAGGGTTAGGGTTAGGGTTAGGGTTAGGGTTAGGGTTAGGGTTAGGGTTAGGGTTAGGGTTAGGGTTAGGGTTAGGGTTAGGGTTAGGGTTAGGGTTAGGGTTAGGGTTAGGGTTAGGGTTAGGGTTAGGGTTAGGGTTAGGGTTAGGGTTAGGGTTAGGGTTAGGGTTAGGGTTAGGGTTAGGGTTAGGGTTAGGGTTAGGGTTAGGGTTAGGGTTAGGGTTAGGGTTAGGGTTAGGGTTAGGGTTAGGGTTAGGGTTAGGGTTAGGGTTAGGGTTAGGGTTAGGGTTAGGGTTAGGGTTAGGGTTAGGGTTAGGGTTAGGGTTAGGGTTAGGGT
>JAVYIG010001975.1:0-281738 GCA_035222895.1 Strongylocentrotus droebachiensis
CCGCTGAACGTTTCTCTAATTAGGTGGGGTGGGGTGGGGTGGGAGTGGGGTGGGGGGGTGGTATTTACGATCAGGTAGAGCGTAGCGTAAATTGGCGTGGGGTCTAGGGGATCAAGGGGTGGAGCCCCCAGAAGTTCAGGGGGTATAGGCATTTACTAACGGTCAGGTGAGCATAAATTATGTTGATACCGTATTTGTGACACTGTCAGGTCATGAATTGGCGTGGGGTCCAGGGGCGGAGCCCCCGGAAGCTCAGGGGTTTTGGGCAATAAATTCAGGTCAGATGAGCATATTTTTATACCTTATTTGTGACACTAGCTTGACACAAACTGGTGCGGGGTCCAGTCAGCGGAGCCCCAAAGAAGCTCAGGGGTTGTATACATTAAATAACCGTCAGATGAGCATATTTTATACCTAAATTGACACTGGCAGGACACAAATTGGCGTGGGGTTCCAGGGGGCGGAGCCCCGGAAGCTTAGGGGTTTTGGGCAATAGATTACGGTCAGATGAGCATATTTTGATATCTTATTTGTGACACTGGCAGGACACAAATTGGTGTGGGGTCCAAGGAGCGGAGCCCACAGAAGCTCAGGGGTTTTTATACATTTATTCACGGTCAGATGAGCAAATTTTGACACCTCATTATTTGTGAGAAAGGCAGGTTACTATTGTTTCTTTCTTTCTTTATATTAGGAATTTTCCATTTTTCCAACAAACGCATAAAAAAGTATAATTTACTAAACATTGAGGAAAAATTTCGGAAAATTATGTCATTCAGCAACAATTGTAAATCACCGGTATCGAATTAGAAATAAACCACGTTTAAATTAAATTTGGGGGCATCTGTCTTCCCCAAAGCCCCCTCTCCATCAGTACGCCAGTGCCCCCCCCCCCGATCTACACCTTGTTGGCGGGAAAAATCGCAACTGATCCCCCCTACCTTTTTTTTTCTTTCCCCTTTTCTCCTCTTTTCCTTTCCCTTCCCTTCCTTCTCTCTGTTTTAAGTTGGATGGGTGGAGGCAGAACCTTTCGCCCCCCCCCTCCGATCGACAACGTTTTTGGCGGGATTAATCGCAACTGTTCCCCCTTCTTTTTACCCTTTTCTTTTCATCTTCCTTTTAGCTCTCCTCTTTTCCTTTCCCTTCACCCCCCCCCCCCCTTTGGGCGGGGTGGGGGGGGGGAAGGGGGAGGCAAGGGAAAATTACAAGTGATATCCCCCTTCTTTTCTTTTCTTCTTCCTCTTTTTTTCTTCCCTTCTCCTCTTTTCCTTTTTTCTTTCCCTTTCCTTCCCTCTCTCTTAGATTTTTGTCGGGGGGGGGGGGTAGGCAACAGCTGGGAGGCAAGGCCCTTTCGGTCCCCCTCCCCCGATATCTTTCTTTTCCCCCTTTTTTTCTTTCTTCTTCCTCTTCTTTCTTTCCCTTTCTCTCCTCTTTCCCTTTCCCTTCTCTCTCTCTCTCTCTTATTTTTGCGGGGGGGCGGGGCAGGGCCCGCTGCCCCCACCCCTGGATCCGCGCCTGGGCGCACGCACCCCCGCACCCTCTTAGTTACGGGCATGGGCTACAAATAAATAGTCGAAAAATCAGCATGTTGTAATCAATATATATATGCCTACAAATAATTTAAAAAGTATCACGAGCAAACCTTTAATTATTTTATCTACCAAAGGGTGAGTCTAGAAGGTTTTGGAGAATCAAGAAAAGCAAGAATCGAAAACAGATTGATGCCCCCACCCCGATGATAGAACTCATCTTTCCAGTCCTCGTTATTAACAATGATGAAAAGTCTATCAGACTGATGAGTTGCAAATAATATAGGCAACTGGGCTATGATAATTTTTTCAATTAACACTTTGTTCGCAATAATCTTTGAAGTTTGAATAAATAGTTGCTGAATACCAATTTACTATGATGATAATGATGATGCTAATAATCATGATAATGATGAATAAAAGATGATGGTCATCATCATGATAACGATAATGACGATATTGATGAAAAATTATGATAATGATAGTGGTGATAAATATATTAAATTATGACGATGGCAATGATGATGATGATGCTTACCATGACGAGGTAGTGATCGGGGTATAGGCCTAGGGTGGTAGCTGACAGTAAGGTTGTATAAGAGTAAGTGTACTCTCCAGGGTAAATATAAACGATGAAAATGCCATGAAAAAAAATTAAAGAACAATTGAAAAGCCATTAAGACAGCTGTAGATAACAATAACTTATTGTCAATCTCTTTGATGGGGGTAGGGTGGCACTAGCCGGATGATAAACTCAATTGCGATCACTGGCGTACTGATGGGGGTGGGGGCTGGGGGGGGGGGCAGTTAAATCCCCAAATAAATATAGATGTTATAATATGTTACTTATAAAAGAACTTTTTCTTCATTAGATTGTCATCAGGGTGTGTGTTTTTGTCTTCTTTACTGGGACCTCACAAATCTTACAATTTTGCTCGCTCGCTACGCTCGCTCAAAAATTAGTATTCAGATCATGACACGTACCCAGTATGTTCCTTATCTTGTATCACGTAAAGAAAGAAACAAATACTGATATCATCCCTGGTAGTGTAATCACAATCATGACGATGTAGGGGTATATACCAATATTTTTTTGATTTTTCCCTTTGTAGGTGCCCCTTTTCATTGTTGGTGCCCCCTCCTATTTTGGAAGACGCTCCGTCGCCCCTCCATTATCCTACGGTGGTGATACGGATTTTGTTCTGACCCCAAAAGTAATTATACATTGTTGTCCGATATGATGTGGCGATGGCCTAAAAGGGCCCCAAATATTGGTAATTTCAAAAGGCTAGACCCCCCTCATTTTTGGGGTGGGTTTTTAGGACAATTACCCCCCGCCGGAAAATTATCCCCAAGTACAACCGGCCTCCAGAGGACAATTAACCCCCGGAAAATTACAATCTAGGATAATTGCCCCCCCCCCCCCCGAAAACAATTATCCCCCGAAATTGTGTTTGCTTTTATAAAAACAAACTTAATATCAGGGTAGACCGCTCTCTATTGAACGGGGGCGGGGGGGTATTTTCCTCTGGGGTGGTTGTCCTAGGGGGTGATTTTCCGATCCCCCATGACATAAACAAAACATAGCCCGTCGATGTCTGCATGAGGAACTACAACCTTTCCCTTGTAGACTGGTAAATAATCACGAATCAGTTATGATTCGGAGTCGCTCTACTTCCCCATAACACAAGAAACTGATATGATTCTGTAGAATTGCTAAGCTAACGTGTTCTTCAGTGTACTTCCTATGTGATCGCATACGTGGAAAGATGGCAGCCCACAAGAAAACGACGCGACAAATCTTGTTATTCATATTTTTAGATGTTATTTGTGTCGGAGCGGATTTGCCAGAAAAGGTACTTTGTGCAGATTTGAAATGCAGAGGTAACTATAAATCTTCATTTTGATTAATGATCGCCTAGACGGAATTTTCTGTGTTTTAAAATTGATATGTAAGGTTCGTGTAGCGTTACAAATTTCTCTTTCTGTCACCAATCGTCTCGTCGGGTCGACCCGGCGAAGGCTAAGGAGTGAGGGAGCCAAAGCCGAAGCCGGTTCGTTTTTTGTATCGGGCTTGGAGACGGATCCTGGTACTCAGGCTAGCCTGGAAGTTACGGGAATGATGATTTAAAGTCAGAAAGCTTCTTAATCTTAGCTTCAGTTTCTGATATTGACAGTCCCGCTGAAACTACGTCTTTTTCCATGCATATGCATTGACTGCCTCTATTTTTTTTTGTATAAACAATGATAAATCTCTACCAAAACGGAATGAAGCATGATGGGGTGACAGCTGACAGCTGAAATTTGCAGAGATTTAAAAAAAAATGTCGTATTCGATCCATCATTCCACGATTTCTTATATTCTACAATTTAGACATAGTCTAGATCTATCTATTGTATTATTTAAGTTAAATTACTACCATTACTAAGTCAATGGACAGCAACATTTAAGACTACAAATTCATCCAAAAGTTCACAAACCAAGATTTAACAAATGATTTGTTAAGGATGAGAATCTATAAAAGGCAGAACAAAAACATATCACACAAGGAATGGGAATGTGCTTCTCTGTGCACATGTATCCAGGGCTCTCACTTAACTTTTTTTCTTGGTTGCCAGCCGGGCATCCTATACAGTTTTTTAGGTTGCCAAATGGCAGTTTAGGTGGTCACAGTGAATATGTTTAAAGGGGTTTGTGTAATGCATAAATCTGCCACCGGGTCTGTCGCAATTTTCGCACCATCGAAATTACCATCCTCCATGGTAACCATGGTAATCATGGTACCAAACAATAAAATACATTGTTTGATGACCCTATGTTTATCATCGTTTGATACTATGGTAACCATGGTGGATGGTAATTTGGACAACAAAATCATGGTTACCATGGCACTTTTTTTTTTATAAGGGGCGCTACTTGAAATCTTGAATTAAAATAAACTATAAAAAAATCATAATTAATTCAGTGCCCGGTACAACAGTCAGGGAAAAAAATAAGTTTTTCATTTCAGGGGCTCCATTTCAAATTTTGGGGACAATTTTTGGGGGCTACTTTTTCAACTTCCGAGAGCTTTTTTTTCATTTCGAGGGCTCTTTTTTCTGGGGCTACTTTTTCATTAATTCATAAAAGGATAGTTTGTTGAGATTTTTTTTTGTATGCTAAGGTTTAATTCGGGCTTCCTGCGTCATAATTACCCATTCAAAAAGAAAGCATTTATCTAGTTAAAAAACTAAGTTTTAATGCATTTGACTGCAACATAATAGATTGTGATTATTCTGGCCATGACCATGTTCAGATCTTCTACTGAATTTCGATGATAATTTTTTTTCAAAGTAAAATTTTCACAAGAAAATCAGACAGTCGTTTAAAAACTAAGACATTAGTAACACTTTTACTAGTTCTAAGCTCAGGTTTCATACCTCTACCGGTATTCACGAAACTACTTTGAAATCACGGCAATAATGATGCAAACAGATAGCAATTTCAAAGTGTTGTCAAGTCTCTTCGACTCTAGCTCAGGCTCAGCTCAGCTCACACAGCAGCTACAGTGACACTGCACTGTGCAACTGAACTGTCAGTCACGATCATTTTCTCCGATTTTCTTGTGAAAACTTATTTGAAAAATGAATATCATGGCGAGAATAATCATAAAATAAGCTTTGATTTAATACCTCTATTCACGAAAACTATATACAATAGCGGCAATCATGATGGAAATTGATTGCAGTTTGGCGATCTTTTTTAGCAAATGGTCTAGGTTCAGCTAATAAGATCTATCGAAACAAAATCGACCGCAAAAAACTCGATCCCTGCGCTCCGTCTCGCAACCGCGAAAATGTACATGTTTTCGCGTACACGTGCGTGCAACATGGTAAGCCAGGTGAATCAAGTTTTTTACGACCGTATTTGTGTATACAATTTTAGACGGAGATTCAGCGCGCGTGCGCGTGTGCGTGCCGACCAAGAAATGCACACAATGAATACAAAGCTAGTAGAGAGCGGCCGCTCGTAATCGTTAATTTGTTACGGGGGCTATTTGAGATCATTTCCTTTTTTGACATTTATTTTGTTGGTTGCCAGCCGGGCAGCCAAGACGGGACTTTTAGGTTGCCCGGTGGCGTTTTAGGTGGTCAATGGCACCCGGGCAACCGCTAATTTCGAGCCCTGTGTATCCCTTTTTATTTTGCAGACTGAAAAATATATGTATATGTTATCAACAACACAAAGTGCATGCATTTAGATGAAGATTACTTTCGTATTTTAAAAGATAATGTTTCAAATACAATTTTACAAAAATAATTCTTCATTTTCATTTGTCCCTCAGCTCCCATTTCCAGAGTCCAGTCGGTGTTCAGCTACAATGCTCCAGACCCACTCTACTTGTCTTTCAGCCAGCATGAAGTTATTCAAGTATTTGCTAAGGATGTTGATGAATCTGGATTGTGGACGGGAGAGGTACAGTCTATATGGTTTTCCTTTTTATTGTTATATTACATACAGCACAATGTAGCAGATGACCATGTATTGCATGAATTTTAATGAAATAGAAATAGGGATATATTTTTTTAATTTCTAGTAACTCTCTTTACGACTTTAGATGTATTTGGTTTAGGTACAGAGAATAGTTTTGCTTTAAAGCCTGCAAGATACAAACAGGGTTCCATGAGCAAAATACTCTTTTTAAAGATTTTGACAATCTTGAAAACCCTCTAGCAACACAAATATTTGTAAATTAAGAAGAACATTTGAATACTAAAACCACATAATTAAGGTTATGAGATTAGCTAAATAAAAATGATTGCACAGGGAAAAGATTGTCTAATGGTCCGATGACAACTGCTCTGAGGTCATTTTCTAACGGTGAACTCTGTTCTCAATACTCATCACACCTCTATCCTTAACCTCAATCATACCAGTAAACTAAAACCCAATCACAATCACAATCACAATCCAAACCCTCCTGATGAAATAAAACCCGGAGCAAATGTGGATCACAAAAAAAAGTGTTTATTCATCTCATTGTATTCTCTCTGTATTTCATGTAGCTGCTCATGAAACCTGGGAAGATTGGTCTCTTCAACAAGGATCTTGTCAAAGAGCTGGTTGTATTCAACAAGAGTCCAGTACAACATGTTGATATTGTGGTAAATATTATCAGGCTACGTGCAATTGTGCATTATGTCAAACTATATTCCCCCGAAGTAGTTAGGGATATCCTAATTGTGGATTTATTTATAATGGCTTCAGCTTTCATTAGAAAAAAGGAAGTATATTTTTCAGATAAAGAAATTTTTTGTTTCATGTGTCCAGTAGTAATTTTTTAAGTATCATTGATTAGATAGAATAAATTTAGAATTAGATATATGAATGATATATTCACTCTCAGATTTTTATATTTACCCAGAAATAGAGATAACGTATTATTATATCAAAATATATATTCAGTGATACTTTGAACATTCATTTGGCCTGGAAATTTGATCTAAATGTTTGACAAATAAATGTCTAATACACAAAGTATTAAGAACACAGCATGGAGTAATCAGATTTATATCCTACATCACGAACTTCCAATTCACGCTACATAAAATACTTCCACGAGGAAGAAAAAAAAATGGATATTGCATGGCGTCAATCGGGGTGTATCTACTGATTTTTGTAAAGATAGGTGGGTATATATATCCTGGATTTAACTTGATTCATGTCACCATTGGAAGCTATTCATACATACCTGTAGGGGTCGATCCTGATATTCACCACGCCAGCCTCTGAAGCTGCATGGGTTACAACTAAACATTTTTTAAATATTTTTTTAAAATATATTTTTTTAATGACAAATATAACTTAAATATACCAGGCACTCTTTCCGAGGCACTGGTAAAACTATAGATCTTCAGTGACTGGCATAGTGTTGTGGCAGTCACCTCAGAGAGTCCATAATTTCAACTGTAGCCTCCCAGAGCATGGTATATTTGGATTAGTATACCAACTAATATGTTTACATTTAGTATTGCAACAGTGAAATAGTAAAATGACTGGATGATGTTTAGAAAATGTTTGTGAAATCACCACAATTTACTCCTCCCACCCCCAAAAGATTACTTTTGAATCTTAGACAATTTATTAAAATTATAGCTATAACTGACAAGTTTCATGTACTACAGTCAAACCTGTCTATAGTGACCGCCCAAGGGAAAATCAAAAAGTGGTCTTTTTAGACAGGTTCCTCTAGTACATGTTTCAATAAAGTTGAGGAGGCGCGATAGCTCAGTTGGTAGAGCAGTGGTCTCGTAATCTGGTGACCCAGGTTCTAAAACCAAGTCGATGCGCTAGTGCCCTTTGGTAAGCCATTTATCCTCATTACCAGGTCCCTCAGAGAGGACCTAAGGCCATTGGCTGTCTGGTTACTTACTTACTCTTAGCATTCGGGTAAAATAACCACCAACCACCAACAACATTACAAATTCAATAAGAAACCATTTTCAAGGGAAACAAAAAATGTGGTTTTTGTAGACAGGAGTTCACTAAAGCAGGTTTAACTGTATTATAATTGGTGTTTTGTGATATCTCTTTTCCTCTTTGCTTCAAGGATTTCTTTGATAATAGAGGGATATCACATGGGCTAGGAGATAGACGGCCCCCAGAGCCAGAGCCAGCAAAGGAGAAGGAGACAGAAGAGGTTGAAACAAAAGAAAGTAATGGAACAGAACAGGGCCAGGACTACAGTGGACCTGAACAGGGCCTGGAGCAGAGTGGACCAGAACAGGGCCTGGACCAGACTGAACCAGAACAGGGCCAGGACCACACTGGACCAGAACAGGGTCTGGAGCAGAGTGGACCAGAACATGGCCTGGACCAGACTGAACCAGAACAGGGCCAGGACCACACTGGACCAGAACAGGGTCTGGAGCAGAGCGAACCACAACAGGGCCAGGACCAGAATGAATCAGAACAGAATCAAGAATTGGGTGCACCAGGTAGGTTTAAGTTTGTAGCAGATCAGCAACGAAGCAAGGAGGAACATGAGGAAACTGATCGTCAATCATTTGTGACGACACATGTCAGGGTTGGTGATAGACCTCATAATACATTTGGTGATGGCTTACCTAACGATAACATTCATAGAACTGGAAACCCTGAGATCAAAATGGAACTTAATAACAAAGAGCTGATTGAGGAAAATTCAGTGCATAATTTACAAACTGAAAGAAGAGATGTTGGGAACAGAGAAAATAATCTCAAAATGGTTGTGCAAAGTGAAACATTGATGGTAAAACATGAAGAGAGGGATGGAAATGAACTTGATGTGAATGAAGCATTTCAAGGGACAGTATCTAAACAGGATATTCTGGAAATAAACCAATCAGATGCAAAACTTAATGCACAAGTGGATGAATTTACCAACCAAGGTGATGATCATTCTAAATTAAGGTTTGAAACATTAAATACCATTGATGACAAACAACAAGATTTACCTTTGAAGAACTCAGATATTGTTAGTTTACAGGGAGCAAAAGAAACTATTGATTTGACTGAACATAATGAAAGCAAGGTTAGCTTAGAGAAAAATCACCCGAATGAGATTCCTCTTCAAAGTGGTGATAGAATTAATCCAAAGATTGATGTTAAGCTTGAAAATGAATCTTTTAAAACGAATATGGGCACACATTCTGAAACATACACTCCTCATGATGCAGGGCACGAAAGGGATGATGAAGAAGAAAATGAAGAGGAATATGATGATTACCATGAGGTAGAAGAAGATGATGTCAAGGAGTATGTTGAGCGCAAATATGTCTATGATGATGAAGAAGAAGAGGATTTTCTGGATGAAATTTTGGAGGGAAGGGGTAATGAAGACAAACGCATTGAGGAAGAAAAGGCTAAACCCAAAGAACGAAATCCAAAAGTTGCTTCTCATGGAGAGGACTTAGATAAAGGTGATGTAGAGGAAGTTAAGAAGAGCCACTACGAAGGTCCCATCAAGAACGAACCTTCTGCAGAGAAGATGGGTGTCATACATAAAGTTCAGCAGCTGATTTATGATACTGAGAAGCAGGAGAGGGTCATCAGGGAACAGAGCCAGAAGGATCCTCCAGGGGGACCTCAGAGGGGAGATGTCATGGATGTGGAAGAAGCAGCACATGTGCAGGAAATGGAGAGGTTGATGAAAGAAGAAGAACAACAAACAGACTTAGACAAGGATGTGTTTGAAAGTAGAAGGGAGCAAATGAATGATAATAAAAGAGACAAATCTGTAGTCCAAGCCGAGGACATTTTACATACTGGAGATGTACCCCAACAGGAAGGAATGAAGACTGCTTATGAAAACGGTGAAGAAGAAAATTATGAGGCAGAAGAGGAAGAAAAAGATGATGATGATGGTGACGAATCAGTAAATAGACATGGTGGAGAAAAAGAACATGTAAGCATAGATGAGAAGAAAGAAGGAGAAGATTCAGGTTTAGAAGATGATAACATAGAAGAACAGATAATCCAACCTGATGAAACTTTGACATATAATGCTAAGGAATATAGTGGAAAGGAAGAACTTCTTAGGGAAGAGGAAGAACTTGATAGTGAAGATATTGAGGATGAAGATGAAGGGGTTTTAGGTTTAGTGGATAATGAGGAAATTGAAGAATGGATAATCCAAATGGATCAAAGTGCGAAAGAAGAAATGGAACTCCAGAGGGAAATTGATGAAAAGGCCAGGGAAGAAACAGAACAAGACGAGACAGAGTCAGTGCAAGAAGAGGTATCCATGACCCTTGAACCCTTAACAGATGTGGAACAAATTGACAGTGATACAGCCATTCAGGAGAATATGATGGCCTTTGGTAAGTTGGATGCAGGAGAGCATAGAGCTGTCTTAACATCATAAGCTGCATCTAAACCTGCATGTAAACTAAAAGTGTCCTCACACTACTTCATCCCTTTGCCATTCTCTGGCATCTCTAAACATCTTACAGTCATTCGATGTACCTAAATTCTACCCACTTAATTGCCATACTAATATTAGTATAGTTATCTGGAACTACATCTAACTGTCAAGCACTACTTGGTGTTATGAACTCCCCATTCAACGACACATGGATTGATCAAAGATGACCACTATTGCTGCCTTGCACACAATACTGATTTTTTTTTTTTAATGGAAGGAAGAAAATTTATGTTGGTTCACAAAAGATGTTAATTGAAATCGCAGCAGACTAGATGCGATAACAAAGGGGATGATATTTGATAGGTGGGAAATAAAAAAATTACCATTCAAACTGTATGTGTTGCTAGAACAGCATATATGTTGTGAAAAGAAAACTGCAGCACCAAGTATGTATGGATTGCTGCAATGTATAATATTTATTTGTTTTTTTACACTTTAATTGTACTCGTAAATCATGAATAATCAGATTAACACTCAACAATAATTGTATACAAAGTAAACGATACCCAAGATAAAAAAATCCAAACATGTGTATTAGCATATATATATACAATGTTAATGTTGTATGTTCTATTAATACTGTTGTTGAATGTGCTTTCAGCCGTACTTTACTAACTTGTGAAGCATGTGATAATGTGTGCATTTTTGACACTTTTGTGTTTGATTGTAATTTACTAATAATGTTTGTTATGCTTACAAGTTACTGTTTATTGTACAATTTCAGCTTGCTTCTCATTATTGTTTATTGCTACTGATTACTAACCATAATTTATCGTCTTGTTTTGTTTCTTTTTATTTTGTCTTTCATGCTTGTCATTTTGTCTTGTGGACGTCCCTGTTTTTGTGTGTATATGCTTAATCTCAAACATGTTGCATGTTGCTGCAAATAGATTCTGGAAAACTATTAGAATTAAACAACTCAAAAAGCCTTAGTAATGAAAGTAAGACAGATAAGAATACTACAAATGTACAAATAGATACTTCTAGCAGCAATATTGATCAAGAAAATGTAGTCGAACTTCAACATGTTCTACCCTGCCAGTGGTTCTATCCACTCCAAGCCCATCAAAAAGAATTTCCTGTTTGCCCTGTTAGCCACAAGACGATAGAGTTCTTAAATAAAGACAAATCAGTGGACAACACTCCTAGCAGTGTGCTAGTAGTAAAAAATGTCAGCTTTCAGAATATCGATTGGCTTAGTGAATTGCCATACGTGCTTGACAAATGCGACGTATCTTTGTTGAACTTTCAATCGGAGCACAGAGTATGCACAGCTGTGGAGTATTTGATCAGAACCTTCAAGAATGTTGAAAAACTTAATGCTAGACAGCTAATGGAGCCCAAGAAAGCAGTGAAGCAACCTTTGTACAAGGCAGACCAAAGTTATGATTACATGAATATCATGAAAACAGTTGGTGTTTGCTTTGACAGCAATTTTCTTGTAGAGAAAAGCAGAGGATCCCATACACAAATTAAACAATTGTCAAAAGACGTCACAAATGTTAGTTGTATGAAAAGAGATTATAAAGGTATGATGCAAGATGTGCACATGTCTACTTGCCATGATGAGGATATTAAAACAGAACGAAAAGATTCCAATTCAAATCAAGTAGATAAAGTGGTTATTGGAGATTCGATTGACAAATACAATGAAAAGACAGTTTCAGATATAACGACCAGAGCAGAGGGGAGAATTCTCCATGTGTCCGCTAATGCACCAGACAAAGTTGAGTTCTTGTCTCTCCTTTTGACTAGTTGGTATCCTAATTCTGAAATCACTCCAGCCAAGGAGAATGGAACTAAGGAAAGACCTAAAAATGACCAGTCAAGGCTGGAGAAACACACACCCAGGAATGATACATCTGGGAGATTAGATGATCAAGCTGGAAACCCCCAAATCCCTGGTAGGCCTACTGACCAGGATAAACCAGGATTAGCCTCAGGAAAGGAGACTGTGTGGGCAGCAGTATGTCCCAACAAAAATTTCATTGAACTTTATTTCTCAGCATGGTTAATGTGTAGTATTGCTGAATCCATTCCAGTATCCAATGCAAAGGAGAAAGATTCAACTGATTTTGAAATTGAAAGAAACTCAAAAGATATTGAGCATGTCAGTCAAGATGATGCAGAAATAATCTCCAAATCACCACAAGTTGGCTTTGTAAAGAAGAATCTTGGTACAACACCATGGTCAACTCTTAGTGCCTTCAAGTTGCTGATCGATCAGTTTCATGAATGTCAAGAAAATCAAGCTAAAAGAAGTAGTGTTTCTCTTGCTAAACAAAGAAAGTCAAGGAAACAAAGGCAGTACTGCAGCAGGCCAATCTACATTGACCTGTTAGCTTCATCAGAGAGGAAGCGTCTAGTTCAACAAAAGACTATCAAACCAGTAGTAACAAACATAAGCGCATCTTTGTCATGCAGCAAGCTCAACAGATACATAGACATCCTGATAGCACATAGTGAACCAAAGTTTTGCACAGTCAATGATTTTCCAGTTGCCGAGAAAGTTACCGGTAGCCCACATAGGATGCCAATGAACACTTGCAGCAAGTTTGATGGATATCGTCTTGCATTTATCAATGCTTACAAAAAGGAAGATCAGTGTTTTGTTGACCAATCTGTTATGGAATCTGAAGTAGCACATAGCGAACAGAAATCTGGCTCTATCCGTAACCCTTCACTTGCCAAGAAACTCATCCCACGAAGGATCCCTTTGAACACTTCCAGCAAGTTGGATGGATATCGTCTTGCATTTACCAATGCTCCTAGAAAGGGAGATCAGTGTTTTGTTGACCAATCTGTTATGGAATCTGAAGTAGCACGTAGCGAACAGAAATCTGGCTCTATCCGTAACCTTCCACTCGCCAAGAAACTCATCCAACGTAGGAACCCTTTGAACACTTCCAGCAAGTTTGATGGATATCGTCTTGCATTTATCAATGTTTACAAAAAGGAAGATCAGTGTTTTGTTGTTCAGTCTGTTTTGAAATCTGAAGTAGCACATAGCGAACAGAAATCTGGCTCTATCCGTAACCTTCCACTCGCCAAGAAACGCATCCCACGTAGGAACCCTTTGAACACTTGGAGCAAGTTTGATGGATATCGTCTTACATTTATCAATGCTTCTAGAAAGGAAGATCAGTGTTTTGTTGTTCAGTCTGTTTTGAAATCTGGAGTAGCACATAGCGAACACAAATCTGGCTCTATCCGTAACCTTCCACTCGCCAAGAAACTCATCCCACGTAGGAACCCTTTGAACACTTGCAGCGAGTTTGATGGATATCGTCTTGCATTTATCAATGTTTACAAAAAGGAAGATCAGTGTTTTGTTGTTCAGTCTGTTTTGAAATCTGAAGTAGCACATAGCGAACAGAAATCTGGCTCTATCAGTAACCTTCCACTCACCAAGAAACTTATCCCACGTAGGAACCCTTTGAACACTTGCAGCAAGTTTGATGGATATCGTCTTACATTTATCAATGCTTGTAGAAAGGAAGATCAGTGTTTTGTTGTTCAGTCTGTTTTGAAATCTGAAGTAGCACATAGTGAACAGAAATCTGGCTCTATCCGTAACCTCCTACCTGTCAAGAAACTCATCCAACGTAAAAACCCTTTGAACACCTCCAGCAAGTTTGATGGATATCGTCTTGCATTTACCAATGCTTCTAAAAAGGAAGATCAGTGTTGTGTTGACCAGTCTGTTGTGAAATCTAAAAGAGAATCTCTTCAAAAAGTGACCTCCAAGCATTCTGAATCCTGTTTGTCAAGAGGTTATGAAGACTTGATCCTGTCCATCTATAAGAGGGAATGTTTTGTAACAGATGAACATGCACTATCGCCTTCTGAATTGGAAAACTTCATCAGTGAAGCACGCATAGGCCCAATGGCCAATAAGACATCCAGTAAAACAGTCAAGAAGAATTTCCCTTACAGGCATGGAACATGCTACTTCAAAAGCTTTGAAGACATTGTAACATCTGGATTCAAACAAAGATATTACGCAGATGGCATTATCAGTGAGACAGGAATGTGTCCCTTAAAACAAAAGAAGTCTGGTGAACAAGTTAAGATTGCTTCAAATCTGACCCATTCCTGTTGCCAGTATTCCAAGATGGATGAATATAAGGTACTATTTAACCTTCCAACATGTACTCCAGTGCACTTCTCGCGACTCCCTACAAACAAAATAAAGGGTTTGGAAGGGATTGACGTTTCACAAAGTCCCACCAATTTCTGCTCCCAATTTTCGAGGATGGATGAATACAAGTCACTGTTTGGCCTTCCAGCATGTAATCCAATACACTTCCATTCAGCTCAAGACTTGCAACTCCCTGCCAACAAAAGAAAGAATTTGAAAGAAATGGAGGTTTCGCAAAGTCCCACCAATTCCTGCTGCCACTATTCCAACATGGATAAATATAAGGCACTGTTTGGCTTTCCAATATGTATTCCAGTACACTTCAATTCAGTTCAAGACTCGCAACTACCTACAAACAAAAGAAAGTGTTTAGAAGAGATTGAGGTTTCTCAAATTCCCACCAATCCCTGCTGCCATTATTCCAAGAAGGATGAATACAATGCACTGTTTGGAATTCCAACATGTACTCCTGGACACTTCCATTCAGCTCAAGACTCACAACTCCCTGCAAACGAAGGAAAGCGTTTGGAAGAGATTGAGGTTTCTCAAAGTTCCACCAATGAGCTATTCATGCTGCTTATATTATCTGGGAGTCAATGTCTTGCAGGTGTGGTCCCAAGAGACTCGCAGTCATGCTCAATGTTAGAAGGTTTTCATAAACATTCCTCAATGGAAGATGCTGAACCTTTGAAACCTAACCGCTTAAACTATGACCTTTTCCTCTACAAAGCAATAATGAACCAAGAAGATGTATGTCTTGCAGTCAAGTTTCAAGACCAGTGCTGCACAGCTCTTGACTTTTTGAATACTGGTAATTCACTAATTAAGAAAGAAATAGATTTCTTTGAGTATGACCTCTACAGATATCTGCTGGAACCTGAGAAATGGTGTTTCTTTGAACTATTTAATGACTCACAGTCATGCTCATTGTTGGAACGTTTTGATGGACTCACTTCAGAAGAAAATCCTGGAGTATTGAGACCTGACCTAAGAAATGACCTTCTCATCTACAAGGCAATAATGAAACAAGAAAATGTATGTCTTGCAGTCAAGTGTCAGGACCAGTGCTGCACACTTCTTGACTTAATAAGCATTCATACTTCTCTGACTCCAGATGATAGCAACTTCTTAGAGTATGATCTCTACAGACACCTGATGGCAGGCAATAAATGGAGTTTTATAGAACAATCCATTCCTGATAGATGCTTTTTCCTTCAATACCTTGCCACTGATCCGAAAGTGGTGGGAGAAAACTTGACTGTAATCAAAAGTCATAGCACATTCAATGCAAGATTTTATTATCAATTGATGACAAATTTTACTTGGTGCAACAAAGACGAGAACATCTATTATGAAAGACATTGTCTCCCCGAACATCATTTCTTAAATGTTTCTGGAATGCAAGAAGGAGACACATTGATTCTTTACAAGAGAACATCTCGGTCACAATTACTTCAGATGTTGATGACTGGTCGTGGGATCAGTTTCCCAGAGGACCATTCTACGGCACGTCATGGATGTGATGTAATCAGTTACTACAGCTTGGGTTGCAAAGATACAAAGAAACAAGATTTTCCTGAAGAAACTCATCAAAGGAGACAGTTCAACCTTGCATTGTACCAAGGTTTATTGTCAGGATCAAGATTTTGTCTGGCTAACGATGTAAAGCTTCATACATCTTCAAATAGAAGTCTACTCTTTGATCACCTTTTTATAGATGTTCAATTTGTTGACAATGCTATGGAGAATGCTTCCAGTAATATGGCCGAATCTTCCAGTGGTCTTGAGCAGTATCTCACATTCACTGCTCTTGCACAAGGACTCCCAATATCATTCCCAAAGGATAACCACTTGTCTTCATACTGCACATGGTTCAACTTAAATGTTTCATCCAAAAGGGCTTCTGCGCTGTCTGGAAAAGCTGCAACTCAAGATGATACAAACTTTGTCATCAGCGTTTATGAAGAAATCATGATGTCTCATTGGACATGCTCAACGTATTTTGACGAAACACCTGGCTGCTTGTTTCATGATAGCCATCCTCAAGAAAAACATGTTGATCAGAAATCGGAAAACCCTAAGAAATCTGATATTGCTTCGAAGCCTAAGAGAAAGAGAAAGAAGGGACGGAGAGGTGATATAAGTGTAAATAATAAACAAGCACAATTCAAGTCCGTCGTTGACTCCTTCAGCCTTTGCAAACTGCTTCATGAATCTGACTACAGAAGTGTCTGCCTTTTGTTGAGTAACCTTGTCTCTCAAATCATGGAAAATTCTATCGTGTACACCAACCCTGTCGTTGACATCACCATCAAAAGGAGGTCAATATTTTCTTCTCTACAAGTTGTACATGTTTTGAGTGGTAAGTCAAAAACCTTGCCTTGTAACTCTATGTCAATAGAAAATTACTTCTTAGAATATATATGTATCTTTAGATCTTACAGACGTGAATGTAGAATCCCTTCCATGTTCCCCCTTCTTCTTAGCTCCTTTCTTGTAGGCCTACAAGTAAAAATATAAATGCCTAGATCTGCAAAGCATTTCAGTTCGTTTTGTTCCAAACTACAGTTTTCATTGATATATTCTAAAAGTAAGTTACTGTTCTATACATTATACAAAAAAGATAGGTAATGTACAATTAGGCAAACATGCATGTAAATAATTGCCTGAAAATAGAAATTAATAAGCATAGGTTAGATTGCCAAAATTCTTTCCATGCACAATTGAGACAGGAAATGATAGGGGAAGGCCTAAATACATGTAGACACATGCAGCAGTTGCATTACCAATTAGTAATTAGCATCATATCATTAGTTACAGAGCAGTGTGGAAGCCTGCAATTAGCCTAATCCTCTTATCAGCACATGCATAGAGCAAAAGGCTACTTGTATGGATCACTGCTATTGATTCAACACTAGATTGGGTCAATTCAACAATGATTGGCTCTTACAATACTACACAAAGCTACTTGGCTAATTAAGTATTCTACATATACATTTATGCCGATTAAATGTAATTCGATTCTTTAAATGTCTTTGTAATGGTATGTGATTTTCACTTCCAAAGAGAACAAAAATGAATGAGTTGTACTTATACGTGCAAATCAACTTCAGTCATACCATCATTATTTGATTCCTAAAGTACAGTAGTTGAAATGAAAGACAAATTAAAAACTTTTTTAAAGACTTCTTTTCATAAAATTTAAAACAAATTGATGTGTATTTGATATTAAAGGTATGCAGGATAATGTAAAGACGTTCTGTTGTCCCTTATGTTCACACTCACATAATTTTATATTCTCAGAAATTAGCTAAAAATACATTTTAGCATTGAAGTAGGAGGCAGGCTAGAAATGAAGGGCATTTCTTGACACATTATCTATTAATCAAAGGGTTATGTGTGAGGGACTACCTAAGGTTTTATGAAGGATTAACAGAATTCATACTGCATAGTCTTATGAAAGGGGGAAAATGCCAAGCAGATCTTTTATCAAGCCTGTTAATGATTTTAACTGGACACATGATATGGGAATGCTATACCCAAGGCAAATGTGCTGCGTGGGGTGTAATATAAACCCTTTTTCATTTGTCATTCTTTAAAGGGATATAAAGTTATTTATTCTGTAGTTGAAGTACCCTTCACTCATACTTTCTCTGTGAGTGCGAGTGTCTTTTCTGTCCATTAAAAAAAGAGATATACATGTATATCAGGTACTA
This sequence comes from Strongylocentrotus droebachiensis, assembly GCA_035222895.1. Lineage (NCBI taxonomy): Eukaryota > Metazoa > Echinodermata > Echinoidea > Camarodonta > Strongylocentrotidae > Strongylocentrotus > Strongylocentrotus droebachiensis. The sequence goes on from JAVYIG010001975.1 coordinate 18,332, forward strand.
CTCTAATCTACTAGTCTACTTACACTGTATACAATACTATGTAGAAAAATGCAGAATCACAGCAGCATACATTGTACAAAATTGAAACAAAATGGATGAATTTAATTTACAGCAATTTTCAAGTAAAAACTGTAATTAGATGTGTTAGAATAAACATTCAGACTACTTAACATAATGCTAACAAGAACCTACCCTAACTCATATTACCTGTTTAGATTATGCATGCTATGTATGATACAAATCTTTTCTATGTATTGTAGATTGTGAATATATTGGTAGTTGTAAAATATGTTTCATTCATTAAAAGCATGTGTGTATTGTATGTGTGTATGTAGTTGCAAGCATACTCATGTTTTTTTTGTCGGTTATGTTCCGTATTGCTAGTGAATGGCATGCCTACAATTATCAAATTTATGCAAACTGACAATTATAATCTAAATATGTGCATGAGTGATGCATTCTATTGCATGGTAAGCTTTGGACATTTTTAATGTTTTCTAGTAAAAACATGAAAAGCCAAGGCCAACACTAATTATTATGAAGCATGACTGACTTGACTTATGAACGGAAGCTGTGTGCATAGTAGAGGCATTTAGCAAGGAATGTAAATGCAGAAGATAAGATAGAACTTGCAAAATATAACCTCAGCATGTCAAGTGCAGTGTATATAATAGGGTGCCAGCTTTAGACTTACTCTTCTGGCTTTCGGCTGACTGCATGAATAAATGATTTGAAATTGAGCTCTGTTCAGTGGGTGAATGATATATAGGCAATGGGTCATTCCATGTCAAATCACCCCAAAAATCTGAAAATCTGAACCCGACCATTTTTGATTTTGATGAAACTTAGTGTACTTGTTAAGTGTGATCTCACAGCAGCAAATCCTAAATTTTAGGTCAATTGGGTGAGGGGTTTGGGAGATACGGCCAACCAAATTTTGAGATTTTTGCAAAAATGGGGGTGGCAGGCCTACCTTTGAACCCTTGTATCTCTGGACCTAATGGGTCAATCTTCACAAAATTTGTATTGTTGGAAAGGGTATTCAATAAGGATTCCAAATCTGCCGCCATTTTGAAAATTCGTACATGTTGGGGTACTTTGACCTCTTGACCTAAGATTTGACTTTGAAATTGACCTTGTGGATCACATGACCTTGACAATATTTTTCATGAAATGTAATCTCTGACATGTTCACTAAAACATATAAAAGTTTCAGAGATATAATATTTTTTGTTTAGGAGCAATAAGGATTGAAAGTATCCATACTTACAGATATTCACAATAAACCCTATTATAATGTATACAATACATGCAATATGCACAGTACAACATACATCTTCCACATGCTTTTTTGTTCTAGTCATATCCATTCTAAATGTCAGCAGTACTTGAATAGAAATAAAATGACAAGTTCATATAGGCCTAAAGGGTTAACAGGATGTATAGCTTTAGGCCTCTGAGTCGGTTCTAGGATAATTACCTCCCTGGAAAATTAACCCCCAGGAAATGTTCCCCCCCCCCCCGAGGACAATTACCCCCGAGGACTTTCACACCCAGAGGACAATTAACCCCAGAAAATTACCTCCTATGACAATCTGTCCCCCCATCCCAAGGACAATTACCCCCCGGACAATTACCCCCCGGACAATTACCCCCCTGGAAAATTACCCCCCCTGGAAAATTACCCCTTCTGGAAAATTACCCCTCAAGGATAATTCCTGGGATAAAAAAAAAATCTGCTTTGATTAAAACCAACTTATTATCAGGATGGACTTCCCCTTTAAAGAATAGGGGGAGGGGGGGGTAATTGTCCTAGGGTGTAATAATTGTCCGGGGGGGGGGGGGGGGACAGATTGTCTAAGGAGATAATTTTCTGGGGGGTAATTGTCCTCTGGGTGTGATAATCCTCGGGGTAATTGTCCTCGGGGGGGGGGAACATTTCCTGGGGGTTAATTTTCCAGGGGGGTAATTATCCTAGAACCGACTCAGAGGCCTATAAAGCCATACATCCTGTTAACCCTTTAGGCCTATATGAACTTGTCATTTTATTTCTATTCAAGTACTGCTGACATTTAGAATGGATATGCCTAGAACATAAAAGCACGTGGAAGATGTATGTTGTACTGTGCATATTGCATGTATTGTATACATTATAATAGGGTTTATTGTGAATATCTGTAAGTATGGATACTTTCAATCCTTATTGCTCCTAAACAAAAAATATTATATCTCTGAAACTTTTATATGTTTTAGTGAACATGTCAGAGATTACATTTCATGAAAAATATTGTCAAGGTCACGTGATCCACAAGGTCAATTTCAAGGTCAAATCTTAGGTCAAGAGGTCAAAGTACCCCAACATGTACGAATTTTCAAAATGGCGGCAGATTTGGAATCCTTATTGAATACCCTTTCCAACAATACAAATTTTGTGAAGATTGACCCATTAGGTCCCGAAATACAAGGGGTCAAAGGTAGGCCCGCCACCCCCATTTTTGAAAAAATCTCAAAATTTGGTGGGCCGTATCTCCCAAACCCCTCACCCGATTGACCTAAAATTTTGGATTTGGTGCTGTGAGATCACACTCAACAAGTACACTAAGTTTCATCAAAATCAAAAATGGTCGGGTTAAAACCATTGGGTGATTTGACATGGAATGACCCCAATGAAAGATACTGAAAATGCACAAAATAAACTATAGTAATTAGTTCATATGAATTTAAACCTAGCAAACTGGAAAGAGTGAAATGCTTTGTAATTACATTCAATTAATGTACATATAGACTTTGCCATTTGACACTTTAGAATCGCAATTTACTACCCTACCTACCACTGCAGTGACTCTGTAAAACCAGAAATTTTCCCACATTACCAAAATTACAAAATTAAATGCTGTGTCTGTTGTAATTCAATAATTTTGCATCTTATGCGAGTCAAAACCACTTGAAAAATTCATGGTTCAGTTTACATTAATTAGTTTCTACTACTACTGCTAATACTCGTACTATCATCACCACCATTACTTCTACTGCTACTACTAGTACTGCTACTTTTGCTGCTTTTAGCAATAATTAATCCCCAAAATACTTGTATCTTGTAGCTGATTCTATTCATTGAAATACAGAATTATTGTAAGGTTTGAGAATTTATGAAAAACCAAGTGATCAAACATGTTAATTTTTCCTTCTTACGAAGGCTTCATTTTTCAACATAGAATTTATAGTGCCTTATGTGTATTAGGGTAATCATCTTCATCATGCATACACTCATTCATTCATTCCTACATGCATCTCTTCATCCATACTGTAATATCATTTATCTGTATCCAATGTACTTGTACAGTTGTGTTTATTACCTGAAGAGTAAGTCAAAACAACATTTTTAAAATCCATATATGGGAAGCATAATAATATTATAGAGACCAATGCATGCCCTATATCATAATGAAAATAACAAGAATTATTCTGATAACACTTCTTGATAATTTGCTTCTAATTATATGCTTTGACTAAAAATGAATTATTATAATATCATCCTACAAAAACATATATGTACAAGTAGTACTGTTTCATTGTTTTTATCATTACATTTCCAATTTTCACTTCCTATTAAATACAAGTAATATAACAAATAATACACCTGTTTGGTGTCAATACTGATTATGAATGAATAACTGCATACTTGTAGACAACTTTTATTCACTAAGAAGCAGTGATAATACTAGTAATTGTTAAAAAGATAAGATTAAACATCAGGAATGATGAATAAAGCATGAGCTATTAGATAAAACTTGTTTTTATGGAGATATTACGATTTTGACCCATATATGGAACCTTTATTTTTCGTAAATTTCATCTGTTGGATATTGATCAATGCAAGAAACAGAACAGAACTCCTGCATATAAATGGTTTCACACAGAAGATTAGAACTTTATTTTCTGTTCTTTGTATTATTTTCTATCAGATGAAGGAACAGAACCAGACAGTACAAGCAACACAGAAGAGCCTATGGAGAAGGTCGAAGAAACCCAGACACAAGAGGATAAAGATTCAGAAGAAAAGGCACCAGATTCAGAAGGGGCTCAAGAAAATGAAGAGGAAGACATAAGAGAGAAGGATAAACCTGAAGAAGCCCAGGAAGCAGCTTCTGATAACAAAGACGTGGAAGCAACCGATTCAAATGCCTCTGAGGAGAAGCCTACTCAACCTGCAGAAGATGGCCAGCCAGAAGATAAACTAAATGGTAATGGAGTTGAAGAAGAAGATAAACTAAAGGCAGACAAAGATCTTGGTCCTGATGGAGATGTATCAAATCAAAGAAAGAAAGAGGAAGGGAAGGAAACCCAAGAAGAGAGTAAGCCTGATATTGCTCCTGACAATGATGCTGGGAAGCAAAACAATGACATTCAACGAGATTCTATTCAGCCAAGCCCATCATTTGAAGTGATAGATGGCACCACTCTCTATATGAATGATTTGGAGCCGACACCTTTACCCGAAGAACCTCCAAGTAGAACAGAAACTGGAGAAAAAGCACATGCTATCCCAATTAGTGACAAGGCTGATACTTTTACAATACATGCTAGTGACATTGTAGATGTACCTAAAGAAGAGGAGAAAAATGATGAAATTGACGTTGGTCATCCAGCTAGTCTTTCTTTCAAGAGCGAGGATGATATTGATCCTGAAGCTTACAGAAACATCCTCAACAAACTCCATGCAAACCCTGAACTTAAGGACAAAGAAGGTGCTATCCAGCAGGAGATGCTCAAGATACTTCGTGACCCGGAACTGAAGAAGAACTTACTTATGAAGTCTCGAGAACCTAAGAAAGACTTCTTGTCACCATTCAGCGCTCAACATCAAGCAGCTGCGGATGCTATGCAAATGAATCAAGGACAAAGGCACACTGAAAATAATCTGGATCTAAAGAATATTGATGCCATGCTAGATGAGGCTACCCATCATTATTTATCTCCAGACAGTTCTGACGAAATTGTTCCTATACCCTCACCGGCTGCAGGACCGAACATTGTAGAAGGAAGACCAAGTAGCCCTCTTGATAAAGATGTTCAAGGAGATATCCATCCTGTAGATCCCTTGACTCTCTTACAAAAAGAAGGTGTGGACACATCTCATTCCCATCATGAAAAGATTGATATTCCAGCAGAGATCCTCAGATCCTCAGAACCCTCTGATGAACATCTTCAGCCGTCGATGCAACATGTCCCTGATGATCTCTATGACCCTGTCCAACTTGCTGCCGAAGTGAACACAGTTCAGGGGTCAAATCCTGATGTGATCATTGATCCTGCTCAGAAAGATCTCAATGAAGATCCTGCCATGAACATTTTAGAGGATCAGAAAGATTCAACAAAGCAGGACAGCCAAGAACCTTCATCAAATGATTCTGTACCACCTTCAAGCACAGAGCAGGTAGAAGAAAAGGTAGAAACCAATGATGATCAAGAAGTTCCTTCTCCACACTTAGATTCCAATCTACCACCTGGTATGGATACCAGGCCGAATATAGAAGAACTGACTGACAGCAGCTATGGGGAGCCTGGATTACGCATCAGCACACGGGTGAGTTGATGTTATATTTCTATGCATGTCAAGTGGTATCAGCACATTTTCTGCCTTTTTCAGACATCGTGTCTTTTCATAAATACATGGGAGCAGGTTTTCTAAGCTGTCAATTTTCCCCATGTATGTACATGTATTTTCATTTCTTGATTTAGAATCATCCATTCTGAATGCAATATTTGTTTTTTCTGATACGAAACGATCTCATTTCCTGTTCTCAAGTTTACCATGGTTACTTTCCATTACATTTTTTTAACCACATTTATATGCAATTGATATTTTAATCCTGCTGTATGGGACGAGGATATCATCCATGTTATCTTTTCAGAATTCATGGGAACAGGTTTTCTTAGCTATTGCTCTTTTTCATTCATGCATATTCAGTACATTGTTTAAAATCTTTCTGAATGCTATACTTTCTATCTGATACAAAGTAATCTCAGTTCCTATTTTCAAGTTGACTACAGTTTATACTTGCCATTGCAATTTGTCACAATGTCAGGGTTAGGTAGTGGTTTGTTAAAAAATGCAACCACATCGCTGAATTACCGGTAGGGAATCGTTAAGGTACAGTACATTTAACCTGCCAAGAGGGACTAAGATGTTTCTTGTTGGTAGTGGGTCCACACAGTTAAGTTTGCCTTTAACCATTCACTGATTAGTTTCCCCTACAGGTTGATGAAGAAACCCCAGGAGATGATGAGGAGGACCCAAACCACTACCATCCCGTGGATGAGGAGGTGGAGCAGGAGAGACCCAATGATGCAGTCCCTGATACAGGCAGCCAAGAAGAGGACAGCCACGAAAAGGAGGGCTTCCATCACCAGGTCTACACTAAGGAGGAGAACAATGAGCTTCAGGATGATGGGGTTGCGATAGAAGAGGTACCTGACCATCAGGAGGTGCCGGTTGAAACAAGCCAGGGAGGTGACTGGTTTGGAGACTTGGTTAAGAATCTGGAGCCAGCATTAGAGGCCATGAATCAGTCCATCCTCAAGCCCATGTTTGGCATGGTAAATATTTATTGCAGGAAGTGTGTTACAAAAGTAGATGATGAGTAATGCTCACAGCCATTGGAAGATAGCTTCTTTATCTTGTCACTATGAAATTGACTTTGTATGGTATTAAGTTTAAAATCTAAGGTAACACTGTCTTCAGATTTGTACCCATCCCATATCCCATCCCATATCATAGTTTCTTTATGGGTCTTTCTATTCCGACTGTAGACAAATACCGTAAATCTCCGTGTATAAGGCGCACCTGTGTATAAGGCGCACCCCTATTTTTGTTGTTGTTATTGTTTTGTTGCCGAAAACCCACCAAATAATAGTAACAATGTCGTTGTAGAAGAATGTGTGTAAGATCATTAATGTAAATTAAAAACAGGTCCAGACTCTTAAGGCTTCATGATACCAAGTGTCCCACACCAGCCTCATCACATCAGCTAGCAGAAGCACTGTGTTCTATGCCAAACATCAATAGTCATGCATGATATGAATAGAATCCTCTAAATTTCTGACAATAGAGTACCTAGGATAGAACCTTGTACACCATTTGTTATAGAAAAAAAAATTGAGGAATTATTAAAAACTACATTTTGAGATCTATTAGAAAGATTACTTTCAAACCAAGATGACAGACAAATTTGAGTGTTGTTGTAGTTTCCGAGTGGTGAGTCAACACACTGATTACTGAGCTGGGAGACATTGCCAGGCATAGCGCCATAAATCGAAATCGGGAAGGAAAAAAAAAAAAAAAAAAAAAACTTTTTTTTTCTGTATCTGTGTATAAGACGCACCCCCGATTTTCAAATTTTTTCGGCGCCAAAAAAGTGCGCCTTATACACAGAGATTTACGGTAATGTGATAGTTTATAACTGCCTCAGATTTTCCAGGTTTGTTGATATATTGATAGCTTTTGAGAATGTTAGGTTGCTTCTGTTTGTTTAAATTTAAACCAGGTAGAATACTCCAAATATATTCATCATCTTCTGCAGAAGGTTCAAACAATGGTCATCTTTCTGGCATGCGCATGTGTGATGTACAAAATATGGTACAGAATTTGAAATTACATCCATTTTCTCTCATCCAAAAGATCATTGAAGGGTTAGTTGTCTTTCATTTACTAACTCATCTCTTTACCAGCCATGTATTTTAAACATTTCTTTTATTTCTGTAACAGTTGCCAACTGAGTTTCAGCGTGCCATACAGCAGCCCGATTTTCTTGGTATTCCATGGATGTTTATCATCATCGTAGAAGCTTCCATGTCCAGTTTCTTCATTCTTCTAACCTGCTGTTGGGTGAGTTGTGCTTGGTATCTTTTGAAGTGTGCAAAACGTAGTGACAAGTTGTGAACCCTAAAGAGTATGTTATCAGCAGAAGGCCCTATGTGTCTTTAAACATCTCTTACGCTTGTAAGACGAGGGAAATGCTTGCACAGTTGTTAACATCACTTCAATATTTCTCACACCTAGAGGTGGATGGGTCCACTTGCAGCTATATTTTGTTATAATAATAACGTTCTATATATTTAGCGAATGATAATGAACACTTTAATTCTCTAAGCGCTTTACATTTAAAGAGTACGCTTTAATATCTACATCAACATATCTAAGAGGACAAATAACGCCACTACAGGCATACCGACATATCCAAATACGAATCCTTACACTACTGTAAGAAAAGGTGTGTCTTTAAGGCTCTCTTAAAATCATCAAGGGAAGATATATTCCTGATCTTCAAGAGCAGAGAATTATCATGTGCCATGACAGTTTGTGATCACAAATTTCATTCCACCATATTTTGGTAACAACTTGTAGTGATCCAAGTTATCCATCTGGAAAATTCACTTCTTTGATGACAATCAGAAGAACAATTATCTTTTTCTTAAAAATTCTGATCGTTGTGACTAATTTTTTGCCCCCTATTTCTCCAACCCCATACAGATGTGCAGCACAAGGAGAAGCAGAAGTAAGTGAAGCTATGATTGCTTTAATTATTGCAAACATTCACAATTATTACTGGGTATGCCTCTTAAATTTATGTGCAAACAGATATAGTCAACAGAAATCAAGTGGAGAGCTTTGTGTCTTGTTTAAATCCTGGTAAAGGTGATTGGAAGAGAGTTTAGAAGGACTTAGGAATTCAGGTTTCAAGCAAATTTAGAACCTTTGGAATTCTTTTGAACATTTCAAATTGTCTGGATTGTATGTATACATGTACATATGAAACAATCTTGAGGCAACATGGTTTATTTATGTAGGATGTAAACTTTAGGAAATTCTGTTAATTCGATATCCTTTGAAGGATGTACAACACTTGCTAGAATTTAAATGGGATGTTGTAGCTTGGTGTAAAGTTTAGCCAAGGAAGTTAGACCAAGGTCTAGTGTAGTGCTTTTCCTTTATTTAACATGACTCTAGTCCTTGTGGCTGGTTTAACTGAATCAGTACTCAGGCCTATTTCTTTGACAAAATAAAGCTAGGAGCAAGCATAGTCCCACACATTCTCCAGCATGTCTTGGATCACTCTTCTAAATGTGGATATCTCCTCTGTTTTATCTACTCCCAGGTATCAACGAGAGTCTTAGTCGTGAAGTAGATCTACTTACGGCTCAGAAAGCTGAGGTCATGGATGCCCTTGACATGACCAACACTCAATTCCAGAAACAGAACCTAGAATACTTTGAGCTCAAGTCCTCTACTGAACGTACAGGCAGCGACAAGTCCAAGCTAGAGGTATTCCTCACAATGATATGTAGTTTCATGATCCTTTAATACACGATGTGACTTAAGTAGGTGTTTACTTCATTTGTCATCCAATGGAATATAATTACAATGGAAGAAGGAGTAATTTTGAAATATTCTTTGTAATATAAAGTGCATTGATGTTGGATAGATTTTAATTATATTTGTTTCTTTCATCCAATTAAAGCACTTTCAATGAAAAAAATGCAAAGAAAACTAACATATTTCTTGATTTTTCCAATTCAAACCAATAGTTCATGCTTTCATTGATTTATTGAAATTAATTAATGTAATGTACTGATAATTGGACATATTCTTTATAACATGTTATGATCTACTTGGTGACTTTTGACTATCTCTCGTATACTAACATTCTGCCACTATGTGTTAATAAAGAATCACCAATTATTTCATCAACAGACAAAATACAAGGAGGTAAACCGAACGTCTAAAGAGCAGCAACAAGAGATTGACCAGATCAAAGCAGCCCTCAAGAAGAAAACAACAGAGAATGAATCTAGTCAACAGAAGGTAGAATAGTGTTCTAAATTACTTCAGTAAGATAAGATGAATGTCATTAATAATAATCCCCATCGATGCCTGTTAAAGACCCTACCCGATTAAAATACAATTTTATATCAATGGAAAGCTGAATGAATGTAGAATGGAAATAGAAAGGAGTACAAAATAGTCTCCTTTTTAGTAATGCTAAACAGAAAACTCAACCCCATTTTCCGCACTCTTCCATATTAAGGGTCAACGGTTCAAATTTGCAGCAGTTATGGTGACGACATAACATCTGGACCCGATTGGCTCGTCTAATATAGCTGAGGCGATGAGCCGTGCTTAATTAATGCAAATTCATTGTAAATATGTGTACTCCACATAAGATGACAGAAACTAAAATAGCATATAATTGATATTATTATAATCTATGGCTTAAAAGCTTTCTGTTGATATATAATTCATCAATTTCATTTTTCACTTACGACTGGGTCTTTAAACACTTATATATTTTTTAAATACAGGATTCTCAATTACCGATTGTTTTTAATGTTGGGTTTATTTTTATGCTTATAGCTTTGGAGAAACAAAACATGTATTCTTGTTTAGAAACATGGAGTGTTGCGAATGATATTTATAAGATAGTCTGACTGACAAAAATGAAGTACCGTATTTGCCGGCGTAAAGGCCGCACCGCGCATAGGCCGCACCCCCAACTTTGACATTTCGTAGAGAAAAAAAAAAAAACGGACCAAAGAAAATAATCATAATTTTCTCGTAGAACTCTATTTTTCCTACAAACTAATACCCAAATTATCAATCATTTTATAAATTTACAGGAAGTTTACCTAAAAAATGATCGTAATTTAGCAAATCTTCATCGATTTTTAGGCAGATTAGCACATTCATTGGACACTAGAGGGCGCTTCGCATGCATACAGAAACATGAATGGCCTGCCATAACCAAGCTGTGGCCATAATGTTATCCGGTCTTACCGCCAAATGGAGAAAATAAACAAGCTTTTGTATTGTTATTAGAGATCTACCGAGGTTAGTTTGTCTCAATTATAATTCAGAATTATCTTACTGAAAAGTTAAGAACACCGACGATTGCGCGCTATGAATCTCTGAGCTGCGTTGGATTTGTTGCAACTTCCAGCCCAGTAGCTCCCCACCACAGAGTGTGTGAGCGAGGTATGATTTTGGTTACCGGGCCATGCGCTGTCTAACTTCTAAGCCAAGGACATTTTTACAAGTATGATTTTTAGTACGAGTTTCTGGTCAGTTTTCTTCTTATTTCTTTGGTTGCACAACGATTAAAAAGATAACTTCTTCAAATTTGCTGCTGACGTGGTTCAGACTAGATCTTGTCCGATGTGTTTTCAAGTCAATTTTGTTAATATATTTTTTTTGTATGAAGTTGCCTACATATAATGGACGTGCTGTTTTGACTTGCGATTTTTACTGTTTCGGCGTATACGCCGCACCCCGACTTTTTGATATTTTCTCTTCCAAAAATTCTGCGGCCTTTACGCCGGCAAATACGGTAATATTTAAAGTAGTTTAGTGTATATGCAGTTTGTGAAATTCTATAGTGCAATTCTTTATATACAATTAGGGTTGTTACTAGTTACTAGATGTTAATATAAAGGTTACTCCTACTATTGCTTAGTATGGAGTCACCTTAAGTTGCATAGTATTTTGTAAGACTTGTTTAAAATTGTGGTGGTCACATATAGCTAAATTGCACATGAATGTAGTAGATATCTAAATTTTCACAGTTTTAAAATGTTTTGGCAATGCATATTGATTTATTTACATTGTTGAGGTCAATATGTATTTATATTGTTTTTGTGTTGCAGGTTAAATCTTTGGAGCAACAATTGAAGAAGTCACAAAAATCAGTTTCAGAATTGAATGGTCGAGTAAAAGATGTAAGTTGTGCAAATTGAAGCAATACTCCTTTTATCTGTGAGTTAGAAGTCAAATTGAAAGAAAAGGACAAAAAGACATCCCTTACTGATTGTTATTCTTTCTCTTGTTTTCTCTCATTATAACTCGCATGTACTTACTCAGGGCTATCCCATAGACAGATTTTTATTAATATCCATCTAGATTCTAAAGTTAAACCATATTTGTTGTTATTGTGTTTCACCCGAATGGAGATCAAATGATGTTTTATTTGTGAATGGAAGTTGCAGCTTTTTCATGAACATGCAGTTCGATCGACATTTAAAAATACATTTCTTTTCATGTAGATAATAGATGTACTCTGTAAAATAAGAATAGAGACCATCATGGAAATGTTTTTGTGTTTGAAATGATTTGGTGGAGGCAAGTCCAAGGTATTTTGTTCCTTACTTAAAGTTGATAGCCCTAATATAGCTACTGTAGCTTGGATCATTAGAAATATTTAAAGGGTAATGATTATTTTTGTCATCAATCATGTTTACTTTTTAACAATATTTGGTAATGTATTGGACATAAAATGATGAAAAACTTGATCATGTACAAGTATTAATATGAATGTGGTTTGATGACTTTGTCAATTCACAGCTTCAAGGAAAGGAATATGCTGGTGAGGAAGAATGTTCCCATCTCAAGCACAATATTACTATATTAGAAGAACAGAATCAACAACTTGACAGCAGCAAAGAAATGGTAAGATACCAGTCTTCTCCATCTTACTACTTTCTTAGTATTTCAAATTTGGCCAGATTGTTTTGAATAGCAAAAGAGCCAATATCTGCTAAATGGCATTACAACAATTTCTGCCAAATCTTGATGTAGTATGTATACACATTTTTTTTCCTCACTAGATCATAGCTGTTTTTGACCATGTTTTTACATTTTTGAATAGTTCCAATGAATTAGCAATAACTAATGTAAGAAATTTCTTTTTTGTTATGTATGTAGAAAATATTGAAACAGAGTTTTTGATTCATGAATTGAGGCCTTTTTTTTTTTAACTTTGTTTTCTCAAAAGCTTGAAGATGAAATTAAAGGATGGCATGAAAGGTGAGTGACAATATAATTTATGACTTATTTGAGCTTCTGTGAGAATTATTAAGAATCTGGAATTGAATAGGAAGACAATTTTGATCCACTGCACTAATGATTGCATTCTTCAGGTTGCCTAATCTAATGCATGCAGCTGTTGGGATTGACTTTAAAATTACAGTTTGCATTCAAATGAAGTGAATTTGAGTGATATGCAGGATATGGATGATACATCAGATATTCAAGCATGTGAATAACTTCCAAAATTTGAAGAATTTTTTACTTTGCAATAATTCTAATTGATACCTACATGGAAGGATAAAGTATATATAGGGGATCTAAGCTTTGTGTTCACTGGAAGTTGTCATGATGCATTATATCTAGTAATGTCTCATTGTTAATTGGTTTGGTTATTCAATCTTTTATCTGTCAATTGTTTTCATTCTTGCAGAGTCTCAGAACTATCGGAACAGATTAAGTTGATGACAACAGAGAAGAAAGACATGGATGAATCATTAACATATAAAGCTAATGAAATAGAGGTAAGTCTCAGAAAGTCTACAAGGAAAAGAGAATCTTAATTTCACATCATGAAACATTGTGTAGGTAAAATTCATGTCTTACATGTACCTTTTAGGTTACCAACCAATGAGTCTTAACCCTGTACATGTTTACCAAAGAATATTTCATGAATTGTGAAGAAAATTAGTGCAATCAATTGTTCTAAGAATTTCTGTAATGGTATCATATTGGGAGAGTTGATATCATGATGAACAGAAAAATGTCTGCGCAGAGAGAAAGTATTTCTTATTATTACAGAAGAATATTCATAACATTGCACTTTTTGCACTTTCGATAGTTGTTCTTTTCTGTATTGATCTATTGGATTGGAAATTTGTCACTTCAGTTCATTCCCTTGCTGCTTTTTATGCCTCCGTTACGTAGTAGCCGGAGGCATTATGTTTTCGGGTTGTCCGTCCGTCCGTACGTCCGTCCGTACGTCCGTCCGTACGTCCGTACGTCTGTCCGTACGTCCCGTTCTCGTGATCACGTTATCTGAAGAACCGATTGATGGATTCCTGCCAGACTTTGGTCATGTATGTATCTTGCAGAGCCGATGAACTGATTAGATTTTGGGGTCACGAGGTCAAAGGTCAAAGGTCACAGGGCTCATTATGTATGCAAAAACAGCTCGTGATCGCGTTATCTGAAGAACCGATTGATGGATTCCTGCCAAACTTTGGTCATGTATGTATCTTACAGAGCCGATGAACTGATTAGATTTTGGGGTCACGAGGTCAAAGGTCAAAGGTCGCAGGGCTCATTATGTATGCAAAAACAGCTCGTGATCGCGTTATCTGAAGAACCGATTGATGGATTCCTGCCAAACTTAGGTCATATTTGTTACTTGCAGAGCCGTTGAACTGATTAGATTTTGGGGTCATGAGGTCAAGGTCAAAGGTCATGCGGCTCATTATGTATTCAAAAATAGCTTGTGATCGCATTATCATTAGAACAGATTGATGGATTCCTGCCAAACTTAGATCATGTATGTATCTTGCAGAGCCAATGAACTGAGTAGATTCTTGGGTCATGAGGTCATAGGTCAAAGGTCATGGGCTCATTATGTATGCAAAAATAGCTTGTGAACGCATTCTCATTAGAACTGACAGAGGGATTACTATTTAACTCGGGACATCTTGCAGAGCGAATGAACTGAGTAGATTTTAGGGTCATGAGGTCAAAGATCAAAGGGTCATATATGTATATGAGAAATTGCTTGTAATCACGATATTCTGAGAACCTGTTAATGGATTACAATTGAACTTGAATTTGAAAAATTTCTTCTGTTTTGGTTTGTAAAATTGCTCTATGACGGAGGCATCATTTCGACTGCGCGCAGTTGAAGTTCCATCTAGTTTATTGAAAGAATATGATACCTGTAAAGCGCTTTGAGAGGGCCTTCGGTCCTGAAAAGCGCCATATAAGAACTAGCTATTATTATTATTATTATATACTGATATATATTACATTGTTGTTTATTGTGTATTTTATTACAGGTATTGAAGGACTGTCTTCTACAACTGAAAGGAATAGAAAATATTCAAAAAGAAGGACCAGGTAAGAAAATAAAATATCTATCAACAAATATCTTTGTCAACTTGTCAACTTTTATAATCTCATATCATAAACTATTTGTGTATTTTGAAATGAGATCATATACTGTCCATCTGTTCAATACAAGAGTGGTATTACTTCAACTCTGCTGTCAATTTCGATCAAAAAGTTAGTGTGAAACCTCTAGATTTTAGCCTATTTAGTGATGTTCTTGATATTGTGGATGAAATTTTAAAATGTTTTACTTTATGGCTCATTAACATTATAATTATGATATCCCTCTCGTTTCTTTTCTCTTTATTCACAGAGGTTGACTCAGAATCTAGAATACAACAGCTTATGGATGTCACAAGAGTAAGAAAATCATTTTCTCTCTTAATATATTGATTGAAGTGATATTAGAATTCAATTACTGCAATATTTCCTTTTGTTTAGTTTGCTTCTGCATATTTTAGGAATCCATATATGTTGTTACTGAGATTTTCAACAGGCAAGTGTCACCCCATTTCAGATACCAGAACACTACAGTATATTTGCGTCAAAAGAGCTATTCTTTCATTATGAATATGGAAAGGAGTGTTAATACCAAGAGTATGCCACTTTGTTGCCTCAATAAATACTGCACACAGGAGCATACTAAACTGTGTACACGTATGTCCTATCCTATCTTTACTGAGATGCTTGTTCACATGGTCTAAAAAATGTTCAACTTTTTGGAAGAAGCATGGTTCATCCAAAAGTTATGTAGTTTCATCCATGCCTACCGTAATGTGTATGTCATTCAACAAGGCATTCTATTGTCTCTTTCAGTGTACCACATGGGCATGTAGAAAGATTGATTTTTTTTTGTCGTCAGGTGCTCTGCATTTCATTGATACCTACTGCCAAAGCTCTAGCCACGGTAATAATATTCAAACTAAATGTATACATTATTTCATATATGATATGTATTAAATAAATAATAATAATAATAATTATTGTTGTTATATATTAACATTAATTACTTTACCTGATTATCCCTTTCCATCAGGTAAATGCCAAGCTCTCCTTGATTGAGAAGGAGCGTGATGAGGTCCAGGAGAGGTTAGACCAGGAGGTGAAGTGTGGTAGGGAGCTTGAATCCCAGGTAGGGGCGCTCAACCATGAGATTGATGCACTCCGCATGGAACATTCCAAGGCTAAGAGCACCCTGGGTGAAACCAAGACAAAGATGGAGGTCCTTCAAGAGTACTTCAAGGGCAAGGAGGTGGAGCTACAAAGGTAGGAAGAGATCTTACTCACACACAGTTATATCTGTTTGACCTCCTTTTGAACTTAGTGATGTATCCAACAAAATAATGTAGTTATGCATATGAAATATATGATTTTTAATACAACGCAACGTTATGACTTATCTCACTCTGTCAGAAAAGACTCTGGGATGCATTACAAGCATTCAGAATACTTGTTTACATATTTTGCTGTTGATGATGTGTAGGGTTTTATAACTGCTCAATTTTCTTGTTTAAAAAATATATAAATTCTGTTTTTGAGAATGTAGCAATGACTTTATAATAAAACTAGTAGATTGTGCATTGTATGTATGCTAAAAAAATGAGATTGTGCTTAAATGGCACATAAGATTCTGAAATGTAGCATCAACATTTTTTTTAAATATGGTTTGCAAAACATTAAGTGTTGATACAGAATGCACTCTGACTTGCCATTTCTGTTTCATATTTGTATAACGTTACAGAAAACTTGGAAGAGAGGAAGCCTTGAAACTACATAGTGAAGAACAGCTGACATCACTGAGTGAGAAGGCAATCAATTCTGAAGTAGACTTGAATAATTACAGGTAAGTTGCTTTCACCAGTTTAAAACTACCCCTCCACAGTAGTACCAACATATTGGCACTCGCATACTGAAGTGTAACCATTAACTTGTAACAGAAAGAAACAGTAGAACACTTATTAATTAAAATGTTTTCAGAGAGATATGTAACAAATGTATTCAGAAACACACTATTTTTAATACAAAATCATGTTTGGGGAATTCCTGAGTATCATTCAAGTCCTAAACCATATATCTCTGCTTGAATAGCATGCAATATTGTATGAGTGTTTGTTTGTTGTTGGTTATGTTTTTTTTGTGGAGACTAGATGTGCTACATGTTTAGCAACATATGAACACACTGTTAATGATTTTCCTCTTCTTGGCTACTTTTTGTTTTCAGACAACAAATTGCAGATCTGAAATCAGAGTTGGAGAAATCAGAAAGAAATTATAAAACCCAGGTGAGCTTTGTGAGAGATTAATCACAAGTTGAGATTTGTTTTTCTCTGTTGATGTATTTATTTTTATTCCCATGTTAGCACTTGCGATATTGTGATCTTCTACAATTATATTTTTAAAATTCATTTTGAATAATTCTGCTAAATGATAATGCTTCATGAGTCAGATGGTGGCTATGTCATTAAAACTGTAAACTGACTAATAACTGTAAAAAATCAACAGAATTAGGGAAACACTTAATGTTTGCATGGGAGCATGTTACATATTGCACAATTTAATTGCCTTGACAAGTAAATGTTTGCTGCTTTGTATCAGTGGTCTCATTCAAATACATGTATGTGTTCATAATCAACCAATATTTAAATTATTCTTCTCATACCACTAGATTGGTGCCCATGAAAAGAAGACACATGAACACTGGGTAAGTAAAGAACATTGACACTAAAAGGAAAACTTAATTGTGAAAATAACTATTTTCATGTACTAAATGATATTCTACATATTATTTAAGTTGGATTTTGAATATAAATTATGTTGAAAGACTTTATTTCTTGATTGTATATATGTTTCTTAATTATGTGTAGGCTCTACACGAAACGATAGAATATGATTTTTGTTGTCAAGGATAGTCTACTTTTTAATCAATATTTGGAAGTAAATTATAATTATGATAATACAAAGTCATGGACATACTGTTATATAAGATGATACATGAACATATTATGTTAATACGTGTGCACTCTTTCTCCCTTTTATTGATTAGCTGTCCTCTAGAACCGCAGAGAGAGAGCTCCAAGAAGCTAAGAGGGAGGCTGCTTCGTTAAGACACAGGTAGGGATGGTTTGATCTCCTATCATATCAATGAATATCTCTGTTAGTATACTGTCAAATCAGGGGGGTGTTTCACAAAGATCCTAAGTTGAACTTATCTCTAAGTTGGACTTAACTTTTATGGAAAGCTGTTAGCATCTTTGAGAATATTTTCGTACAAGTTATTTTAAGAGGCATAAAATGTTGATTCAAATCTTTCATATTTTCTATTCTATATATATTCATGTTCTTGATGTGGAATATATAAAAAGTCTAAAATATTTGAATTTGTTGTTCTTAATATATTCTATTTTAAGGCTATAATTAGCTCACCATAATGTTTAGGTCAAACCAAGAGTTAAGTTCGACTTGGATTCTTTGTGAAACATCCCCTGTTCCTTTTGTGAATTTCATGAGAGATTCAGATTCATGAGAGCTTCACGGTACAAGTAATTTACTTTCAATACTAAATCTTTCCAATTCAGAACAGTTTTCTGATGCAAAATGGGCAATTTAAAAAAAATCTTGAAACCAACAATTTTTGTAAGCATTTCAGTTGTAAGGAATATGTTTTTGCGAGCTGAAACACATAACAAAGACAATCACATTTTCATCACAAGTTACTTCCACAAGCACCTGTCACTAACAGAGTCGAAAGTCAAATCAATTATTCATATTATCTTGATTTCTAAAGATATGTATTTAATGTTATGCAGATTAACAGAGCTGGAAGGAAGACGAGCAACTTCAGAAAATGCACCTCTTGTCAAGCCTCAGGCAGCAGCACCATCGCCTATGAGTAAGTACACAGGTAGACTTGACAAGACACTTGTCCACCCTGGCATCAGTAGCCTTAAAAGCAGACAAATGAGATGAGAGAAACATGTCAGTGTCATTTTGAGGAATTTCATTGAAGGATAAAGCTATTGATGAAATTTATAAGTTATGAACCAGAAAAAAGGCAACACTTGTGCTTTGTTTTCAGTTCTGATCATGAATCTCTTCATACCAAAAGGAGGTTATTTATAAACAATAATACTGGATTAATTTTTTTTTTTTAAACCTCGGGGATGTCAGTTGCAGGTGAAAAGTGGTTTGTCAAGTTTTTTATCATCACCATGGTTTTGCATTTACTTTCTTCTCCATTACCTTCTCCATTGGGGTTAGTAATTAGTCACATGGATATAAAACACTTTTAGCATTATGATGTATTATTATGGAGTGCTGTCTTATCACATTGCACTGTATTAAAAATTACAGTAGTGATTTTGATGGTATAGCTGCACAAACTTGTACATTATATCATTTGTGATTTTTATCCGATTACAAGAGAGGATATTTTGATGAGCTTAACTTTGTTATTTCTCTCCTTTTCTCCTAAACAGGAGTAGTGTCTCCTTCATACGGACCAGGGTGAGTATGAATAGACTTGAAAAACAAATAAAAAATTGTTTCCCACCATTGTGTGAAATTGATCAGATAAGAAATGAGTGTGCCAACAATTTAATGAGTGAAGTATCCTTTAAAGACTGGATTCATAGAGTTTAGCCTCATTATTCTGTTCTAAATATGAGTTATATAGTTTTTAGGCTCATTTTACAAGCCTACTAAAAAAATTATTCTTAAATCATATCTGAAATTACATTAAAATGGAAAAAACTAAGTGTGAATTACGTACAACCTAATTTCTAATGTCAATGTAGTTTTATAAAGTAACAAAGTATTTCTTTTTATTCATACTTTTTGTTTCTTTCCTTATTCAACAATGATTAGAGGCAGCAAAATGTCTAGGAGAGGTATGTATTTATTCCTTCTATTGTCCATGTATTCAATGACTTTGCCTTTAAAAATGTATGTTTTTTTTCTCCTTAAATTTGATTTCTATAATTTAGTACCATTTTGCATGCCTGTATTTCATGGGGTCCAACAAGCCTTATAAAAGCTTTTATTGTAGCAAAGGGTGATGTAACATTTGATACATTGCAAACAGTCCTGTTGTGAAGAACTATATGTCAGAGCTCTCTGTGAAAATCAATGCTTACATTTAGCATTTAGATGTACACTGTTGTATGCCCTTGCCAGGAAGATAAATTACAATTTAGCCGTAACTTTCTTGTAAGATTGAATGATTTTTTAGGAAATATAAGTTTAATGTGATCATATTGCAGAGAATTGAGAAAATTGTGTAAATATCAGCTTCAATGAAATCAAACTCATTTGTAGCAAAGGGTGATGTAACATTTGATACATTGCAAACAGTCCTGTTGTGAAGAACTATATGTCAGAGCTCTCTGTGAAAATCAATGCTTACATTTAGCATTTAGATGTACACTGTTGTATGCCCTTGCCAGGAAGATAAATTACAATTTAGCCGTAACTTTCTTGTAAGATTGAATGATTTTTTAGGAAATATAAGTTTAATGTGATCATATTGCAGAGAATTGAGAAAATTGTGTAAATATCAGCTTCAATGAAATCAAACTCATTTGCTGCATGTCTGTCTGCACAGGTCCAAGCAGGAACAGCATACTAGATGGAGACGCTCCATCACCACCATTAATCGACCCTCGTCATAGAGGTTCACCGGGATCTAGGACCAGAATGTCCCCGCCCATGATGGACCGAGACATGCCCCCACCCCATCCTGACGACTACCTCCCTCCTCCAATGCACCACCGTGATATGGGCCCCTCCCCATACAGAGATGTCCTGCCACACCACCCAGACTTTGGTCCACCCGGTCCAGGGCCTTATGATGATCCCTATGGTCCTCCACCCGACGGCTTCTCTCCACATTTTGGACCTCATCCTGATGATATGGGTTTTGGCCCGCGTGGACCCCCACCGGGGAACTTTGGTCCCCCAATGGGATTTCCTCCGCCAGGGAGGGGAGAGTTTGATCATCATGGTCCTCCTCCACCAATGGATCCTGGCTTTGACCCCATGTTTGGACCACCACCACCCCATGGAATGGATCCCATGATGGGTCCAGGACCGTTCCCAGGAGATGGTCCACCTCCCTTTGACAGAAGAGGCCCTCCTCCTCCAGGTTAGTGTTCTAAAATTAAAACAAAAGTTGCCAAGGGATTGATTCATACTTTATAGTGGGAAAAGCTATTCCCTTTTTCTTGAAATCAGTAATTAAAGCTGAAATTATTCCTTATTTTGATCAATTTACTGCAATTCACCCTTCTCTCATAATTGATATATGATGTAAAGTGAATACATGAACATGTAATACCACAATGGCACATATTAATTGCGTGAAATTAAATTCAAGAGAGGAACACATGCTTGAAAGTTGTGATTGGAAATCTCATTTTGTAACGTTTCTATTATGGGTTATTTTTCACATTAGTTACCACACATAGTTTTTGTCCAACAATAAATCTGTTTTGTTTTGTATTCATATCCAGCATATAATTTTATAAATATTTTTTTTTTTAATAAGCATGAATATGTAAATAAATATGTTTCAGTGTTGATTTATCTTTCACTATTTCCTGTATTCAGTTTCAGGCATGAGACCAGGAAGTAGAACAGGACCTCCTGGTCCACCAGATGGCCCAATGGTAGGTCCTAGAACATCATCCCCAATGGTTCCACCTGGTGGCCAGCGGGTAAGAACCAGCTATTCCCCCATCAAACCAATACCATACATGTACATGACGGTAGCATAACGATTTTGAACTATGGGATCATTATATGACTATACCGTGTGTCTCAAAAAAAACGTAACACTTTTGAAATGGTTGCCAAATTGAGCATATATAATTTTATGAAAAAATGTCTATATGTATGGAAAGCTAAAGGACCAACCTTTCATATGATATGAAAAAATTAAAAAAAAATCATGCTTCGATGGACAGTGTTCACTTAAGTTAGAGGTATGAAAATGGGCCTGCGCAGGATTTTTCCTTCCAATTTTGGACAGGTAAATTACTTGTAACTTACAAAATAAGGTCGATATGAGATATTCATGATCGATGGATCAAAAGGATATTTTGAATCAAAAGGATATTTTGAATACCTCGAATTCTGGTATTTTCAATGCATAATGAATGATGTACTTAGCTATTACATGTTTGGGTCATTCATAAAACCTGAATAAAATGTGATTGATGATCCACCAAACTTACGGAAGAAAACTGATAAAGAAAAGGCAAGGGGTAGGTGATGGGATGGGAAAAGGTTGTGGGGGGGAGGAGAGTGGGTTGCATAATGTCAATTATGATTTTGAATACGGTATTTCAATTTAACATTTTCCCATTCTTCCTTCATCCTGTTCACATCTACCAGATCAATGATACAATAAGATGGGAGTGGAAGTTGGTGTGTGTGTGTGTGTGTGTGTGTGGCAGGGGTGGTGTTTGGGGATTGATAAATGACAGAGAGAAAGGACTGGTATTCAAAACATCCTTTTAACTCTTAATCCATCGATCATGAATATCTCATATCAAACTTATTTTGTATGCTAAAAGTAACTTACCTGTCCAAAATTGGAAGGAAAAATCCTGCGCAGGCCCATTTTCATACCTCTAACTTAAGTGAACACTGTTCATCGAAGCATGATTTTTTTTTCAATTTTTTCATATCATATGAAAGGTTGGTCCTTTAGCTTTCCATACATATCAACATTTTTTCATAAAATTATATATGCTCAATTTGGCAACCATTTCAAAAGTGTTACGTTTTTTTTGAGACACACGGTAGAGAGGCATTGTTATTTTGAATGAGAGAAAATTGAAAGGATATATATATATAGCAGCCTCTGAAAGTTAGAAATGTTAATGTACTTTGAACTGTGATATTAGCCTTAATGAGGAAATTAATTCTAACAATCTTTCAAAATGATTACCACATATTTTCTATGCTTGACTAAATAGCATCTGTTAATTACTGATGAAATTTTATATTTAATTACTTGCTGAGGACTGACCAAACCAATTAAGACATTTTATGTAGTGTTGGACTATGTCTAGGCCACACATATTTTGTCTACCTGCAACATTGTCCCATACAGACATATCCATGTTACTGATTTCAGCAAGTTTTTGGCTGGCCCACACTTTACCATGTTTACTTTATCACAATTACTTTGTAGTTACCTTTACTTGATATGGAGCTTCACTGTGAGTCCCCAAAATGTTTTTTAAATGGTCTACATAATGTGTGTATGTTCTGTTTCGTTTTCTTTCCAGGGGCCAAGAGGTCAAACTCCTAGACAGCCTTCTAATATGCAGGCATAAGAGTGCTGTTTGGAAAGACCTGGATGTTATCCTCATAAGCAGCTTCTGCAACATTTAGAAATAATAAAAACTGAATGTAGCCATGTGATGAAATGGAACTCATGATGAGCAACAGCAGCTAAAGTTCCCATTTATAAAGAAAACATGGGGGAGGACAGGAATAGGAGTTTCTGTTAAAATATCATGGTCTCAGCTCATGTCATACATTCTTATTATAAACACTTGGATGGAAAAGGTTTACTCAATAAAAGAATATGTTGATATTTAATCATTCTGGTGTTACTGAGAATTTTTTTAAGGGGGGAATAGTTTACGTTGTGAGGAATTTGTAATTATAATGCAGGTAATTCAGTTAGATGATAGGAAAAAAAGGATAATGGATAGCGGTTAAAGTAACATTTGTGCTACATCATTTTATAGATAATATTTATCTTATGATCTCTACCAGTTTGCTCTTGCATGGCTACTTGGCAATCAGACTATCTAATAGATATTGTAAATTGCATTATTTATGTTTAAGTACAGGCTCATTTTGAAGTCGCCCTAATCATTTGTTGACAGTAAACTAGCTTTTTTTTCTTCATTTAAATATAATGTACTTCCAAGGTGAATCTATCTTGTTTACTGATACAAAGACTGACCCATGTCTGAAAAAAAAGAAATTAAGAGTAGTATTTCAAAATATAGTTACCTGAAGAAGAAAAAAAAAGAAAATTAATCGCGTAGTCCTTGTCTAATCATGATAATATTTTAATTCTCATAATTATAAGATGTTTTTAAATATATCTAGGTTTGCATAATGCTTATATGCTAGTACAAGTAATGTAGTCCCTATGACCTGTATATGAGATATTTTGTGTATCAGATTGAAAGTGCAATGAAGATAACTCTAGCTCAAGTTGATGAGCATATTTCACAGTATTGGACATGCTACCGCTTATGAAATTGCCATTATAATTACCATTTCTAATATGACATAATGTAGATGAAAATAGAAAGCCTGTGCAAACGTCTTTTTTGGATGTAAGTATTCACCTCGGCTGAAAAAAAAGATGATTTATATTTACAAGCTTTGCATGAAGATACCTGTAGAAATGCTCTGATTTAGCACTAAGTTACTCTCACAGACTTTATTTAGATTTCTGTCAACAACAAAAACATATTCTACCCCCATAATGAAATATAACAACCATCCCGTTTGTTTAATGAATGATTGTGCCAAATTAATATTTTTTACATATGTTTTTCCTATTCAAGAAGACTGCAGTATGTATTGCAAGCTAATCTAGAATGCTGTTCAATATTCTAACATTTTCACATTTGTTTTCTTCAGAAATATGGTGCTTATTAGTAGATCAAGGATAAACATTAATGTTTGTAGTATTTTTAAAAAGGATAAGACTTCTAGGAGTATCAACCCTGCCCATCCTAGTCTTGCATCTCTTTATATATGATACATAAATAAATTCAGATAGGTGTAGTATTTTATGGAAAGAGAAAAGCAATACTTTATCGTGAATATGTGTGTATGCACATTGATATACTTGTGTAACAGCTTACATGTAGTAGAAATAATGGATGAGCACAACTTATTTGTCACTATCTCTTTCATCTTGATGTTGTGTTTTCTTTTTTCGTCGTGCATATTTTCCAGAGAAAAATATTCATAATGCTATTAGTTGAAGCATTCTTTACTGGTAATGTTTAAATATTGAAATAAAGAGATTAAATCTCAGATATTGTTTGCTTCAGAATTTGTTTAAGTGTTTTTGTGTGTGTGATATATAGTCAGATATCATTAGATATCTCACTTCAGGGGCATTGCTAAAGGGGCTGTGAGGTGTGACCCTCCCCCATTTATTTTTTCCCCTGCAAATGCTGGAATTTTAGATAATGGATAATGGGTGGGGTATTAACTTGTCATCTCATTGCTCAAAGTGTGAAGAACATTAATGTAAGCAATCAATTTTTTGTTTAGATTGGGTAGATGCAAAGTACTCTAGCCTCATGAATAATCAACATAACAAAAACTCAAGCCTCATGAAAAATCAACATATCAATAAACAGTATTCCATAGCTAATACATAGTTTGGAGGCCCACCTCTTAACCATTATTGTGATATCCAAATTCCCTTCCCCCTTAGAAATAATTGCCCATTATGCCACTTGGTGGTAATGCCCCCCTCCCAAGTTTTTGCTCATTATGCCACTGCAGAAGTATGAAGGGTTCTTTTCTTTTTATCTCTCCAAAAGTATAACTGCGAATACAGATACTTCTATTTCCACAGTAACAAATGTGCATTTCAGCAATTTTGTAATAAATGCGCATTGGCTAAAAGAAGTACTACACCAAAATGTATATATTTAATCTCTTTATTTGGATAAGAAATTAAATGAAAACTCATATCTGCTGTTTGAAATGAGAGAATGAAAGGAACAACTTGAACCCATCTGTATACAGAAAGAGAGAGAGAGAGAGAGGGGGGTGGGGAGGGGAGGAGGAAGAGAGAGAGAAAGAACAGACTGTTCTAAGTTATGAGTAAAAATGTATTACTATTAATATGATAGAGGGAATTGCATGGTGAAAACAATGAGAGATGAAAAGAACAGCAAGAAAGAGAGACACAAAGAGTGAGCCGGAGAGAGAGAGAGAGAGAGAAGGAAAAAAAAAAGAGAGAGAGAAAATGGGGTATGAAGAAGTTTATAATGGGGATAGTAAAGATAGTGCAAGATTAGTGCCAGCAAAACGAATGTATAATTAAATTTATTTTTAAGATAACAGACGTAGCATTCTGTATTGAGAATTTGCCTGATATGATTAACCCAATTTACATCGGCGTTTATGTCAATTAAGTGTTAGCTATAGGGCTTTGATTTCTAAGGTACTGTTTGATTCCTATATGGATTATATGATTAATATTATGCTTGATGGACTTAAATGGCTGTGTAAATGAACGGAAAATTGCAACATATAATGTTGTTTTTGAACAAAAAAATACAGCAGATGAAATGTTGACAATATAGCCCTATTTACAAAGGAATTCTAACAACTTGATTAACGCATCAGAATCATAAAAAAGCATCCGACGCTTTGAAAGGGATTTAATAGTTTCAGAGATATTCTTAATAATTCTTATTAAAAATTAAGACACATGCTCCTCGTGCAGGGGCCATTCCTTGTTATAATTCTTTGTAGATCAAGGTACGCCTATTTTTCTCATTTTAATGAAATGTGTGGCGCTATTGATATGATAATTACCTACTGTACTGGTACAAGTATGGGGAAAACCCGTTATGCAAGGAGCAATGATGAAATACATAATAACAGATCAGTGTGAATTCAACTGTAACATCAGGACTGCTCAAACTGCTGAAGAAACTAATACTTTAATATTTCAATATTAACATAAGTGATTCATTTGGAAAAGTACCCTTTCATTTTACTTCACTTTATTTTCAAAGAAGTGCCACGCCTTTTCTTCATGTATTTCCCGAAGATATTGGTTTGCGTATTATAAATTAGAGGTTTAGCGCCCTCTTTAGGTAAAATCTCTAGTCATAATTTTGGACATTCATCGTATTCCCACGAAGGGCTAGGTCAAGATATTCTACATGTTATGTGGGATTTCGAAGGCAAAGCAAGTATTAGCGAAAATCTTAGTAACATTTTCGTATTGAGATTTTAAATAACATCGCCTTACATTTTGTTTGCGTGTGAGAATGTCGTCATTTGATCGTAAAATTTGATGTGTTTGGCCAGTTAGCGATCGAAGTTTCACTAGACGGACCCTCTGCACTACACATGCGTGACGTCACGCGCTGCAATGGCTGCAGCTGTGGGATGGAGTGTTGAGGAAGATGGAAGTCTTTCTGTTGATGAGCAGACTGTTGGTATTGCATATCACCCCAGGCTAAATACTGTTTTGGCAGTTACTGCAGAACCAAGTATCAAAGTTTTGGATGTCAACTCTGGTGTCATCCTTAAGAAATCATCTTTATCAGGTGAGAAAGTCAAGTCAAGTCAAGTCACGTCGGTCTGACGTTAACCCTATCTCTAACTTAATTCTCTCTTTCTCTAGGCCTAGACTCGTTCTGAAATTGAAAATATGATTCTGAATTGTGATTTCATGTTCAGTGACAATATTGTGCAACCATCTTCTAACTCGTTATGATGTTAATTATTTTGGTACATGTCTATAGATCTAGATCTATTTCATGTGTGATTAAACTTATTGCAATAGAAAATCTCAAATATTGAAATTAAAGATAGGGTGTCTGATCGCGCACCCGATGTTGTGTGCTAAAATTCTTCCCATAGAGATTGCACGCATCCCTATGCAGTCTACGTGCATTGCGCGACCATGCAAAAAAAGTTGTTTTTTTTCAATTCGAGATTCAAACCTTTATCTGTTGTGATCCTGAAGGTGATACTCAATAAATGAGGTGTCATATGAAAGAGCAAGTGAATTCCAATATTTCCAAAGGACGTCATCTCAAAATTCTAAAAATATCTTGGTCAAAACAGCAATTTAAACATTGTGTCCTGGCTAACTTTGAGGTTTGCCACTTTTGAGATATGACGCCCTGATCGATAAGTAGTCCCAGTCCTAAGGAACAATTCTATGCGCTTATATTTTCGCTCGCCCCCAGGGATCACAAATGATTACAGTTTAAAAATACCCTTCCCGCTATTTGGTGGATCAGCTTATTAGGGGGCGTGCGCTCCGCTCTGTCCAAACCATGGTTACATCGCGTAACATCTCCGCGTACAAACGAAACCCAAAATTCAATTACACATTATAGTGAATGAAAGTATGGCTAGCCATTCGCGCAATAAACCCGGAAGTAAATACACGTTATAGTCAATGGCAATATCGCGGAGACAACGTGCATGTGCACGTGCGATATTGCCATTGATTATAACGTGTAGTCACTTCCTGTTTTTTTTTCGCAAACGGCTATCCATACTAGTCAATGGCAGGCATCCCGGAGACAACGTGGCTCAAGCTGCAAGTCGCGCATTGGCTTAGCAGCATGCATACGATATACATACGCTTGCATATCGCGCGATACAGCTGTTTGGCTAAATTTAGCAAAACAACATCACTCTGCGTGGACGTCTTTTTCGTCAATTTTGACCAAAATGATATGAATATACCAGCGTTTTTGAGGGGCTGTATCTTTTGATTGAAACATCGGTGAAGCTTCAAATTTGAAATGTATTATTCTGATTACACTCTTTATTCAAATATCAAACAAAAATGGTGAAAAACGATCCCAAATTGAAATTTTAAAAATCCTTCAGACACCCTATTAAACAGAATTTAAATGAAAAAAAAAAAATGAAAGTCACATATTAAGACGTACGGGGGTGTGCCGCTCTAAAGGGTCACTTTGTAACAAAAATATCCCTAAACATGGGTCTGTTTTTTTTCAAAATTTGTGTGTTTGCATGGCAAACACCTGAAAATTTTGAAAAATGGGCGCTTATTTTGAGAAAAATGACTCTTAAAAATGGGTAGGGGTTTCGAGGCTTCAGCAGCACACACCTCCCACCAAACCAAATCTGAGAACCCCCCCCCGGGACCTTTACTCGTGCACGAGTGTTTACAATTGATTTATCCAAAAAAGCAATTCATCAAGTCTATGATAATTGCATAATTTGCAAGGCAAATCAGTTGGTATCGCTTTTTACTTAAAATTTCAATGAAATCTTCTCTCGATATTAAGATTCCTAGACACTTCTTGGTAACTTTGTTAAGTTCTTTCAGAAGGTACCAAAAGACAGCAAATTTGCTGATCTTTTGTCAATATTTTCATATTTTCACACCCAATTTCAAAGAAAAGTCTGGGTAACTGTTGGTTCCTCTTTCCATTGGTGGTATCAGATTTTCGTAATCTTACCAATTTCTTGAGATAGCGAACTAAGAACACACAAACTATGGTCACACCACCATACAAAAGTCAGTTGACTGGCAATTGGCCAGCGAGGCTACTTGCGCCAGTGGCAGATCTGCTACCCCAAAAAATACCAGGACTCAAAAAAGTTTGTGTTGATATATATCGCTAGCAAAATGAAAATAACTATGATCGATAACTTTCGATGAGAGAATTCTAAATGCAATAAAAGATGATGTATGAGACCAACAAACAAACCTCTGGAGATCTCTAATGACCATACAAAAGCTGTTTTATTTCTCCATTTTACATAATTGTTTTCTCGATCCTTCGAGCCATTTTTTTCAAGCTTGAGTCATTGCAATCTATGTATTACGCAAGTTTGAACATACATGTATAAGGAATAGGGAGAACTCGCGTACCTTATATCAAATTCTTGCCAAAAAACCAAGAGTGATGTTGAGGCAGTGAAGAAAATTTGTGCTTCAGTGCGTAGCTATACACCTAAAAGAAACTAAGGTAAGCGCACCTGAATTTTCAGAAAAGATATTTTTATTGATGATGGTAGTTGCCAATTTTATACTCCAGAAACTTGGGGCCCGTTCCTAGAAACCGTCATAAGTCTAACTTCTTGACTATCCTATTGAAACGTGTGTTATACATGTAGAATTAACACCATTTCAATGGGATAGTCAAGAAGTTAGACTTATGACGGTTTCTATGAACGGGTCCTTGGTAGATTAGCAGGAACAAATCACAACTATGACAATTTGTTGGTGATTTCTAGGATAATGTTTTGAACAAAATATTGGTAATGGAACCGCTGACCGCTGTATCTCTTCTTTCACTTGCATATTATTTTTAAACTAATTAAACATAAGATGGTTAGGGGCAATACAGGATAGCACTATAAACAAGAGACATTTGTCAACCCTTGCCATATCCATGATTTTAGCTGCGCAGTGCTAACTCACCGCAAGAGGGGCATTCATTTTTTTGTATGTGTGATAGCGCCATCTAGTACCGCGTGAACGTGCCTATCGTAACATTTATACATTTTAATAATTTAAGTTTTGATGAAAAAATGAAAGTATTAACAAAAGGTCAGTAGCATGTTGTTTTTTATGTATTTGTAATCATGCTGAAAGAAAATTTGTTGTCTAAGAATTTTTTAAGTTTTAGTGTAGAATGCTTCTATCAAATTTGTGTAAATGGATCTTTATATCATTTTATAATATGCATATATGCTTATTTTGTATTTTAATTCATTCGTATGTCAACTGACCATCAAGCTTAATCTTTAGTTAGATGCCTGCTTCAAAATAAACACTGAGAAAAGTATAGTTTTATGTAATTTTAGCGCACATTATTGGTGAAGAAGTCTTTCTGTGAAATAACACATCAAAACTGAATTGCTGATGCAAAGATTGCCATATAATGAACAATTTCAAGAGTTTAGGTTGATAACTGCTGCAAATTATTTGCTTTTAGTCTGGGTTAACCTTCTCTAAGCTTGTTCCTCAACTTCAGGACTATTTGAGAAATGTTAAAGCCTTAAGTAGCCTCGTCAGTCAGCTCAGGTCTGTCTGGAAATATGGGTTGAGTTGGTGTTTAGTCTGTGGTCATCATTAATCCAGGACTCCACACTAATGTTTGTGTGTGTTGGGGGGGGGGAGGGGGGGGGGGGGGGGGGGGGGTCTGGACCCCAATTTTAGGCTCTATAGCAGTACCGGGTATGTAGAAATTCTGAAATTGTTGGGGTCTGTTCCTAGGTTTTTTGTGCTTATGTGTTCTGTGAGATTCTTAGTCTCGAGCCCTGATTAATCCATCAAGCAAGGGTGGTGTCTGATAGTCCATGCTGTCATGTTTCAAATGGTACAAGTAACAGGTTTCCTCAGCACTCAGTTAATATACCCTGGCTGTACTCAAACAGGAATTCTCCTTTCTGAAATGGTATTGTGGTGAAGAGACTACATGTATGTATATATAGCCGATAGATGCAATCATTTACAAACATTTGTTTGAAGCCTTCTTGGTCTGCTCTAAGGCTACACCACTTCTCAGTCTGTTTGTAAGGGCACACCTGAGAGTTTCTTCTACATCTTTTCACAAAATCCACTCTCTTCCAACACTGTAATTATGCCTCTCAATCTTGACCGCATTAATTCTGTAATCCTTTGGCCGATTTATCTTTAGTGGGTGTAATTTGTTTCTCTGAATTTTCTGCTTCAAATCGGGCCAGTTTTGTATTATGAATGTTCACTTCTCCATAAATAATTCATCATTCAAGGCTTAGTTTCCATAAGTTCAATGAAGAATGAAATCAAAATTAAAATGTTTTTTCCCTCTCCCATTTTTTCCCTCTCCCATTTTTTCCCTCTCCCATTTTTTCCCTCTCCTATTTTTTTCCCTCTCCCATTTTTAATTACCAATATCTTTCTTCATTTGTTTTGTAAAATTGACTAGCCCCTGCCAGCAGACATGTAGAATGCCGTTATCTGAGTGGATCAGATCAAATTTTCCTAACAGATGGTCACTCTGTAGGCTTGAGAAAAGATCTAGGTGGTGTCCTTCTGCTCGACTCTGCTCTACAAACCCCAGTGACCAACCCTGATAAAGATGTCATGGTGGAAATACCATATTCTGAGGTGAGGAAGTAAATAATTGTAATGGGTCTTCACTACGCTCAAACAACACCCACATTAATGTAGCACTTTTATGTACAGCATTTTTGTTGTTATTTGTAATAATTCTTATGTTCACAGGAAATGATCATGAATTATTAGAAAACACATTAATATGTTAGCAACACAAAAAGTGGTAATTCATATGTATGTCAATGTTTTATGGTTTTGTATTTTGTTTCTGTGAGCCCTTATATAAAGAATGGTCAAGTTTGAGAATATTAAAAGTGAGAAGGGAAGCTATTCTTACTCCTTTTGTGTGTTAATATTTTGAAAATAGGTGGAGAGAGGTGTATCCCTGATCACAAAATTGCCATATTGGTTATTGTAGTCACGATTATAACAAAATCTCAAATCATCCATTTAAGGAAAAGGATTGATTTGCACACATTTTCACACTTACTTACATGTTGTTTTTGTCAAATCAAATTCCAGGCAAGTCAGCTGTTGGCATGCCTCAGGAAGAACAAGATCGCCAATTCTGAAACTGTCATGGAGAGTATCGAGGAAGAGCTGGAACGTTACAAACTTCCAAATGATCATGCCTACCACAAAACAACCAAGGTAACTGACTATTTGTTTATGAGCACCCTTTTTTCATAAAAAACATTGCTTTGCTTGCTTGGTGAATGTTGGTGTCCTTGGCTTGAAACCATGTGGTCCTTGATCCAGTTATAGCGAGCAAATTAATTTAAAAAAAAATTGCGGTTGAGGAGAGATGTAGTTTATACCACATCCTTGTTTAAGACCCTAACCATGATTGCATGAATTCTCACTACCTTGTACAGTTTCTTTCTAAATTATGTTGGATGATTTGTACTAATTCCTTTGATGTAACAGCCAATGTAATGTTGAAATGACAGAGATTCAACTTGACAATTACAGTATTTATGATTAAATGATACACATACTTGCATGTTTGTCAACTTATTTGAAAAATGTTCTCATGTAAATGCATTCCAGCAATATGAAATGTTCACCTACGTTGTGTGTCTAATCTATCTTCTTCCAGTGGGCCACTGTCCATCTCCGCCTACCCCATGCCACCCTGAAGAAGGTCATCAATGGACTTGTGGTTGAACTATGTCGCACACACCAGCGGGTCTCTGCTCTACCCATCTGTACTGCCATCCTGGACCGTCTTCAGAGGCTCTACCCTGATGGACAGGAGCCCCTCGTCGTTGGGGGAGATACCACCATTGAGAAGTCCCAGATGTACAGCGAGGCTACCCGTCGACAGACATTCGCCCAGTGGCCCCATATGGACTACAAGTAGGTTGCATTTGACTGGAACTTTATGACATGGCTATATATGTTTGCCTCATGACTATTTGCAGTTATGATTAAAAACAGAGTATCATGGAAATTTGTAATTTGTGCTTATGATCTTTGCTTCAAACTACATACATTACTTTAATCACTAGATATCTGAAGAATCTTAAGTATGTAGACAAAGACAAAATGGTGTAAAAAAGGCTCTTGCATCAAATTTTTGGTACAAAGATGCAGTTAGTTACATGTATTTATGTATTGTTGAAATACTGTTGTGTACAATTTTTCTAAAATATTTGTTTTCTTCTCTTTCTACAGGTGGGCTCTACCAGAACCCATGGCTCAAGCTGGCTTTTATCATCAGGTACATATTCAAACATTATTTGCTATCATTATTTTTAACATGATTTGAAATTAGCATATTTATGGATTTACAAGATCCTTCCAACATATTATGAGTGTAGAATAATTTCATACTTATTCAAAATTAATGTATAATGATTGCGACACTGCTTATTTGAATCTTACTATTTCTCATGAGAACTAACAACAAGTAATACATGGTGTAAGTCTCAGATAAGTAGAATGTTCTGTGGGAAATTTTACAAGAGCTGTTGCACAAGCGGCTTTTAATCTGATCCCTGTCATGTACCTTTCTTAATTGTTTGTGTATATTTCTTTTCTACAGCCATCATCAATAGGTGATGACAGAGCTATGTGTTTTACCTGCAGTGTGTGCCTTGTGTGTTGGGAACCAACTGATGAACCTTGGTAAGTAACATTCATTTTTTTCCCGGACCATTGTCACAAAACATTTTTGACTTTTCAGGTTGAAATATGTGATATGTTTTGGGAGGCTTTTGTCACTGTGATATACAAGTGTTATTCTCATGCTTAGGGATGAAATATTTTCTTGACTTGCGGATGTGAAATTTATGTTATTAAGTTAATGTTATTATTTGTTGACCCATATTCTGATTTCAAATTTAGTGAAGCGATTACATTATTAATCGAGTGGAGACTGCTTTTCAAGGCAAAAGCAACAGCTATGACCCAAACTTCCTCTTTAGACATGCCATTTTCATGATTGGCCATTTAGAAACTAAACTTGATACTAGAATATGTACCATCTTTATCAGAAGGTGACAAATATATTTCAATTTTACACTTTTCCTTCCATTTCCTTACAGGTCAGAACATGAGAGACACTCTCCCACATGCCCCTTTGTGAGGGGAGAACCGACCCATAACGTCCCCTTCTCTGTCACCCTTTCAACTGGTCCAGCTCACACGCACAGCAAAAATGAGAAGGTAAGAATGTCTGTCTTTGAAGTCAACACAATTTGGAATGAAGTTTTATCTGATTAACTGCCAGAGCATTCTTGATGATATTCAGCTATCTTGAAAGCAGTAGTTGTTGTTGTCATTTGGTCTAAGATGGTGCTTTTTAATCGTTCCTAGATTATTTATGGTTTATTATTTATTGATTAGGTAGTGAATCATATTCAAAATGTTGAACGTTATATTATGGTATTCTTGTATATTGAGAGTTGCTTTAATAATACTTCTGTGGGTGATTCAAGAGATTATAACCTATAGACCGTTATTCAATGTGAAAAAGAGAGATAGGCTTCTCCTAATCTTTGAAGGTATAAGGATCAGCTCCCTACCGAGTAGGCATATATTCTAGTCTTAGTATAGAATCTGAGTATTTTTGTTTTCTTCATTTTACCCAGAGTAATTAAATTAATAATATAGAGAGAATTATGTATCAACAATCTAATTTACAAGGCAACTTGATACTTTGATTGATTTCACTAGATATCCTGTGTTAGTGAGGGTAACACGTCCTCCTTGATGGCTACATCCACTGACTCTGGTTGTGTCTGCATCTGGGAAGTCCATGAACAGCTCAAATTAGCCACCAGATTCATCGTCAACCCCAAGGATCCCATCTTCAAGGGCCAGGGACCGGTCATCATGGACACAGAACCTGCGATGGCTGTGAAGCAGGCATGGGTGGCACCCGAGGTGCCGGTGTCTGGTACCAGCAGTAGCAGTAGCTCCACCAGTAGTACATCAAGTAGCACCAGCAGTGGAAGCACTGGTCACCTTCCCATGAAGGATGAACAAGCACTTGTCAATAGGTAAGCCTCGTGTTTAATGTAACTTTGCTGTTTAAGTGGGAAATATACAATGACCGTATTTGTCTGTGTAAAGGCCGCAGTATTTTTGGAAGAGAAATATCAAAAAGTCTGGGTGCGGCCTATGCGTAACAATAGCTAAAATTTAACAATCAAAACAGCACGTATTTGTACATATGGGACTACAATGACTATACCAGTTAATACAATGGTACAGGACACATGTTGACATGAAGCTAAAAAATAAACTTCATAAAACAACATCTACCGGTAGATCTAGATCTAAGTTCGTGCCACTGCATCGCTAAAAAGTAAAAGAAGGGACTGTTACGGAGCTGTCGCGCATTAACTGCGCCTCCAGCTGTTGTCGCACCAAGTCTATTTTCTTTGTATCCATTTCATGTAATTTCGCATTACACTGTACTTTGTGGTAGGGGCCGTGCCCTATATCGGATAACAAATCTGCCTGCGATACAGTGCTAGCTTAAAAATTGATGAAGATTTTCTAAATTACGATCATTGTTTAGGTAAAGTTCATGTAAATCTTTAAGAATATTGATGAATTTGGTATCAGTTTGTAGAAAAAATAGTGTTCTACAAGAAAATTATGATTATTTTGTTTGGTTTTATCGGCGGCAAATACGGTATAGCATAATAAAAGTGTAATTTTTGTCTTCATACGAGACCTCCTCCAAATGAAACTGAACCAAAAAAGATGGGCAAAGAAACCAACATGTTGGTCTCACACTGTTTGTGACACTGA
This sequence comes from Strongylocentrotus droebachiensis, assembly GCA_035222895.1. Classification (NCBI taxonomy): domain Eukaryota; kingdom Metazoa; phylum Echinodermata; class Echinoidea; order Camarodonta; family Strongylocentrotidae; genus Strongylocentrotus; species Strongylocentrotus droebachiensis. The sequence continues at coordinate 54,382 of JAVYIG010001975.1, forward strand.
TTTTTAAACATACACATGTGCATTGATATTTCCTATTATTATTATTGCCTTCCTTTATATTTACTCTTTGTTGTGTAGCCCAAAGGGACTCCCTGAGACATCATCTAAGACAGAGGAGATGAAACAAGACCCTTCTGTGGAGGAATCAGAGAGAGGTAAGAGTACTGTATATTATAGGTAGGATATGTTCAGGACTTTGTCTCAAAAACTGTCAATTCATAATTTTAATCAATATTTGTATTAATGCATACATGAAAAGCGGGATATCCCGCTTTTCTGGATTTTTAGGACCCCAAAATGCGGGAGATTCCGGATTTTCAATTTTTTTTTTTTTTCTTTTTTCTGTTGCTTAAGCCAAATTAAGCTTGTTTTATCATATGCCGCGATGTGAGAGTTCATGTATTGCGTGCGTTGAAGGGCTGCATGATTGAGCAGCAAATTTGTATTCGCTTTTTTGCACAGATTTACCGCGTATTGCCAGTTACAAACCCATGTACACTGCCGCTTCATGTGTGAACGCCTGTTAAGGGTACAGATTTCTTATTTTTGAAGACGTACCGTGCTAAAAATTCTTAATTCTCATTTTCAAATGTTGGCAGGTATGTTAATGTTGACTGTATTGTATTTGGATTTTGAGCACATCAGTATACTTTGATGTAAATCATTTGATTATAACAAAGACAATCATTTTTTTAATTTTTTTTTTATGGAATGTAACAATCTGTTAGCCACAGGAACAAGGCAACATGAGAGTTACAATTGTGGTTCATGAGTTTGTATTGTGTCTTGATTATAACAGAAAAGGGAGCTTTTGGTTCGTTAGAGGTGATCGAAGTGAGTGGAGCCTGGAAGGTCACAGACAATGGAAAGCAGGAGACTAACGGTCCTGCTGCTGATGAAGGCACCCAAACGCACAATGCTAGTAAGAATTTAATATTTTGCTGTCCATATGTAATCAGAGATGCCATGTAGTGGGTGGCATTTTGTATGCCTCCACCACCCAAGGTGATGCCAGAGGCATTATGTTTTTGGATTTTCCTTCTAAGAGATCAAAGGTGAATGATCACATTTCTCCCCATCTTGCCCTTGTTATTACTCTGTAAGTAAACAAATAATAAAGTAAACTTTCAAACAGGCTTATCAGTTTTAAAGTATAGCAATTTCATTGTTTCCTGAATACTCCTAGTCAATTAACCTTCAAAATAAAGAAAAACGTCATGTTAAAAAGTGAAAGTGTCTTCTATGATTAAATGTTACTCACTAATGTAATTTCTGTCTTTGTATTTGTAATGCCAGTACCTGAAGTCAAAGATGAGGAGCCCTCTGATTCTGTTGTAGTGTCTGCTCTGGGTATGCTCAATGCCAGCAAACTACCAAGTCTAGCAACATTAGGAACATCCGATATGTCTTTCCCTTGCCTGGTGACTGGAGTTAGTATACGAAAAGAAGATCAGGAGATAGTCAGTGGCAACAAAGAGGATACTAGTAGGAACAGTCTTATAGAGACAGACAATGTTGTTGATGTAGATGGGCCCAAGGATGATGAGAATGGAGATGATGCTGGCATTGGTGGTGCTCCACCCAAGAAGCTGCTTTTTGCCGATGCATATCTTGGAGATTCGGTCGATGGGGATGTCGATGGGAAAGTGGGAAGTAAAGTGGCATATACAAACTACTTAGTTGTTTACTGTATGATGTATAAGGGAAAACCGTTGCCAATTGTCAAGAAGACCGGTGAGAAAGCATCGTCGTCATCAGGCTTTCACAAAACGCAGAGCATGTACTTTTCACTTTCGCAGGAGACACAGAAGCTTGACTTGGAGGAGGATGAACTGGGAGGGTACAGTGACCTGGAAGACCCGCTCAATTTCCAGTTCTCCCCCATGGTTAACAACAATCCTCCACCTATCCCTTCTGGCTCAGGGTCTGTCGTATCCAAGCAGGTCTCTATGAGTGTCAAGGCTGTTCAGTGCGTGGAGCTCCCCGAGTCGGTGCAAACAAACGATTACGTGGTGACGTCTGTCAGGACCTCTCTGGATGAACAGCATCTGATGGTTGTCTTGAGTCCACATTCTGGAAAGATGTTTGAGAGGGAATTCATAGATGGTGGTATCGACCAAAAAGAAAAGGAAGAAGTCGCAGGTACAAGTAAAGAGTCTACGACTGAATCGGTGCAAAATGACTTGAACAAGGGTAGCTCTCCTTTCGTTATGATGAGCAATGAAGAGTGCGGTACGGGTGAGGACGAGGTTGATACAGGGCCTTGCTCTTCAGCAAAAGATGATGCTGATGCTAGGACTATTCATCCACCTCACATGAAAGATCTACCTCCCAGAGCACCATCTGGAGGTTTTCTAGTAATCTACAAGTTAAAGCGCGCAGGCCAGATGATATCTGTAGAGAAGGAGCCATGCCATATACACCAGATATCCTCCACTGAGGATTCGCTGTCGTACCTGACCCCTCTCCCCTCAGGGGTCACGGATGCCAGCAGTGATGAGGACGAGGTAGATCCATACATGGACAGCTCTACAGATAATATGGATAAAGATGAAACCGATTCACCAACGTCGCCCTCAATAGGCAAGTGGACAGCACTAACTCAAGATGGCCGTCTGATTGTTTTTGATGCTGCTTCTTTCTCAGTACTTCTGTCTATCTTGCCATCCCACTTTGACTTCACGCTGACCTCCTTCGGTCCCGAAGACAAGACGAATCACTACGTAGCACTTACCTACTGCACGGGTATGGAAAGACTATGTGTGTGCACGGGTGGTGGGAAGATTAGCTTCTTACAGCTAGATGATGGAGAATCCTCACAATCTATCAAAGTGCATAGCAAGGCTGATCAAATGGATTCAGGGAAAATGGCAATACTAGATAGCAGACTGACTGCTAACATTGACAAGTCAAGTGAGTAATCCAAAACACTTACATGTCTTTTTTTTTCTTCCAATATTGTATTTAAAGAAAATGCTTTATTTTGTAGAATGAATACACTTGGGTCATTATAACTAATAGTACAGCATTGGACCAAAGCCCATAAACAAATGATTTTGTTCAATTGAATATGAAACCTTATATAATTTTCAACAAATATTGGAGAGGGACTAACCATAAAGATAATCTTAGCAGAAAAGCATCTATAATTTCATTTTCCATGGTAATGAGATCAGACATCAATTGTTCATATTTCTACAACTAGTTTGATTGAATTTTTTATCATTTTTTGTTTTTATCAGTTCTTTACAAAAAGGGAATCTGACATTGGTTTGAATGATAAATGTCTGCAAATGTGAAAAAAAAGATATTTTGAGTTTTTTATGTAGTTGAAATATTTATTTTAGTATAGAAGTACATATACCATATATTTTTATTTTACTTACTTTACTTAATTTACTCAGAATGCCGATTTAATCAACATTATTGTAAACATTTACCGGAAGACAGAATCTCAACTAGATATTTAACCTTTTTCCCCATTTGCAGGTAAAGAATTCATCATCAACTCTAACCTGAGCATCTCGGCACTTCACACGCTGCATCAGCTGACCAAGTTTGAGATCCTGGTGCCCCGTTTTTCTGCCACGGTACCTCCCTCCTGGACAGAGATCCAGCAGGAGCAGCAGCAGAGGCGTCATCCCCAGCACCTACACCAGCGTCAGCAAGGAGATGCTCTTCAGCATACCAGGACTTGGAAGCTCCAGCCTGATGGGTGAGTGAGCCTGAGCAGTTTAAGTTATGCATAAGGTGTCCGCAGAAACACTTTTTATCAATGCAAAATGAAAAATGGTGATTTACTGAAGGTAGCATGGGCTTGATGACACAAGACTTAAGCTGTTAAGGTAGGCAGAGATGGACAGGCATTTTCAGGGAGAGGGAATGGGGTGGGTTGAGGTTATGTACATGTCGTCTATTTATAAGTGCAATAATTCTGATTATCACATTTCTTTGACTTAAGTTATTATGCAATACACACACACTTCTAAATATCTTGTAATTGTTCTTCTTGACCTTAAACAGAAATTTTGTGAAGAATCTATCCCCAGAAAGTCACAATTGTTCGCACTTGATGAAGATGTTTTACAATGTCTTATTTTGTTGTTTATTGCAGATCTACAAGTCAAGAGCACCTGTTTGAGATAGTCCTTCCCAGGATGTGTGCAGTGGGTCATATAGATATCAAGTTCAGTCTACTCCCCTTCTGCTCTGCACCTCCTGGCATACAGGTCACTCTGCTTCAACAGAGTGAAAAATATCGAGCAGGTAAGCAGATCAAACAAGATGATGGCTTCATGTAGAGAGAGAAGAGCATATTGTCTCTCGTGATTTGTACCTGAAGATTGCTTAACCTCCCCTCCCTAACCCATACAATGTACTCTGTCTCTGTCTCAGTCTCTGTACAGAGGCGGTCAGTGTAACCAGACATAATCTCAGTGGAACAACAGTCGATATCATGTCAGAGACCTAAGCTTTCAGTGTATATAAAAGTTAAAACCTAACCCTGTTCAATGCATTTAATTCAGGGAGAGTAGTATGTGCAATGAATACATTCTGTTTTTCTCCCACGTGCCGTCTCCCTGGGGGCACTTCTATAAATATATTATGGATAGCATATTATTATTGGTCCTTTAAAGAGACCAGACCCTCCTGAGTCATAACATTTTGAAAAATTGAAATTTTCTTATTTCATGTGTTGGAACAAGGGGAAAGTTGTCCACCATAACATCCCATAGATTTTCTGATTCAGCCAATGTTGATTGATTACAAATTTCAAACATTAATAACTTTCTTATTTTTTGTCAGGTTTCATACAAACTTTCACCAGTCTACTTTTCTGATTTGTTTGCTTTCCTCTAGAATAGTTTGCTTAAGATTGGATTTCCCTTTAACAATATGACATAGGAGTATTAATGATATAAATATATCTACATGTAGTATTTAAAAGCTTATGAAAGTAATCACCCTTAAAAACCTCATAATTTTTTTTTTTGTCATTTACTGCTTTGAATAGGAGACAAAGAAAAGATGAACATCAAATCAACACCTATCGATGCTCATATCAACTTCAACATGAATGCTGGATCGAGTACAAGATCCAAGGAACCCAAAGAGCAAAACCTAGATCTTCCTGATCTTCCACCTCCATTCCTTGGAGCACTTGGCACAGACGATGCTGATGGCGATGAAGCCGGGCCTAGCAATGGACGATCATCCACTCCCCCACAAGCTGGATCCTCCACGCAGTCATCAGGTCAAAGGTCGGCTCTAACCGAGTCGTCCTTCCTGCGGAGACACAGAGAGGATGTCCTCTGTGGACCTTGTGGACTAGAGCTGTTTGTGGATACACCTAGTCACACAGGGACAGTCATGCTGACCAGTAAGGAGCTGATGCTGTGGAAAGGCAGGTCATTCCTTCTACACATCTGGGCCAGTGATGAAGGAAGTGCTGAAGGTACTAATGGCAGGTCCAAAGCTGCTCGTTCAGACCAAGGTATGGATGGACCCATCAGAACTTGTCAGTTTAAGGAGGAATTCTAACTTTGACAACCTGTTAGTTGTAACCTATCAAGTCACTGGCTATTCCCTTTAGATTTTTGTTAAGATTTTAAAACCTCTGTGTTTAATTAAGCTTGTTTGTATTGCAACGTAGTCAATATTATGTATTAAACTTTTGTAAGCTGTTGTCAAAGTCAATGATATTGTCTATACAAAGGAAAAATCAACAGAAGTTAGTCATGTAATAAGTTGTATAATTTTGCTTCTAGGAAAACGAGATGATATTGTATGATTCTCCATTTGCAGCATCGTCGTTTGTTCCTCAATTTCACACCAATGTGGACCTGGCCGACCGACTGACCACTGTCCAGCTTCGCAAGGACATGGAGAAGTACAGTGGGTGTGATTGGATACAAGAACTCTCCATTACAGTCTGCAAATCAAAGAAGGTCAACCTACCCAAAGAGAGGTTTGTAGATGGTTCTTCAAACATTTTAAGCTACTGAATAGCACTTTGAACGTTGTATGAAAATAACAATAAAACATTAAGTAAGATGTCAAAATGATTTTGCTTTCATTAACAATTTCGCAATATAGATTTCCTATATCATTTGAAATACCTTGCTGATTTTGACAATTGAGATTTCAATGAGTAAAATTATTTAGAAGTGATCATTTTGATTTCTTTATTACTGTGACAACCTTATAAAGAATGTTTTCATTAGTTGTGTAAGGAAGAATATTGGGATCTTTGCTATTCTGCTCAAGATATTTACAGGAATCTTGCAAAAGTACATTAACAAGGTTTTTCAACCGCTAACATGACATCTGCATACAACTATTTGTTATCTTTTGAATTGACTTATGAGCTAATCAATTATTCTCTTTCTCTCCAATATCCTGTGGCTTTTTATTATCTCCATAGAATCCAAAGAGCCCTGATGGTGGAGTCTTCCAACTTCCACCAAGACCTACTCAACACGGTAACAGCATCAAGTACCCTATCATCTAGCATGACAGAGCACAAGCAGAAGCAGCTACTGGCATTTGATGTTCTGTGTTGGGTTGCAGGAGTTCATATATCTGAGCCCGAGAGGTAACAAGGCTTACAGATAAGAAAGTCTAATATAAACAAAAATATTATTATTTTTATTATTATTATTTTTCATTCATGTAAGATAGGTCTCCATCATCATCAAACCTAGTAGAGCAATTAACTTGTTCATTGTAAGATATTTTAATTCAATTCATTTAGTAATTAAGATGCATTTTTTCAGAAAAAGGAGGGTTAGTAACACTTTTCAAGTCTTTTTTTTTCACATGAAGTCTGCAAAAAATGGAATTGGTATTTTACCTAAAAGTCTATGACGTCCATAGTATATTTTGCCTTCTTAACCTTTACAAAGAGGGACAATTGTGTCGCACACTGCTGTAAACCAGTGTTCATCGTCAGCAACTATTCAGTTTTCATGATTCCCTCATCTTTTAAATTTAGAACTTCTGGTTTGGTGGAAGCCACCGAGCACATCCTACCAGAGATCATCAGGATCTGTTACCTGGAAGCTGAGAGAAGTCTAGCTCACAAGTGTAGCCGTTTCTTGGCCCTCTGCTTAGGGTAAGCTTTGGTCGTTAATGAGTCACTTTCATTCACTGTCATTCTAGAGCTCATGGAATGTAGCGTTTGGGCAGGGTGATTTTAAAGTTCATCCTTGTTGCCACAAACTTAAATTTTGTTCTCTCTGAGCTGTCCTATCAGTCAATGCTCTTCAAAGAATTGAAGTTGTTAAGAAGTATCCTAAAAACTATTCATTTTCAGAGTACATTGTATCAATATTTGAATTAATCATCCAATAGAAATTTAAAGTATCTTGTAAAGTGAAAGAGATGTAGAGATAATGTGCAAATCATACTCACATGAAGACACATCCTGTGGAAGTTTATCATGGTGTAAACATTAGTTCCTATTTATATTCTAATATCTTCCCTTCAGATGTGCCAAGAGAAGTCTGAACCCCAATGTAGCAGCCTCCTTCCAGAAGGCCCTACTACAGAGCCTACTCCAGTGGTTACCTACCGTAGCATGTGCCCCATCCTCTGGCTCCCTGCACTGGTTCTTTGTCATCCTAGGCCTGGTCAAGCATGCTGATTATGAGGCCGTCAGTGGGGGTTGCATGGCCATGCTCAAGGCAGCAGCCAGGCAGCTGGACGAGGCTACCCTGCCACAGCATATCATGCTCAGGGCAAAGTAAGTCTTTCAGAAGACGTCTTCCAGACCTCCTTTGCTTTAGCAGTCAGATTTATTCATGGATATACTACCCATGATTAATAAAATTGCTTAAAATTACTTTATTACCAGCATACTTATACTTAACTGATCTCTGGTTAGTTTATAAGTGGCCCAAACATTGTGGAGCAGTGTGTGCAGCGCTTTGTACCCGCAAGGAAAAGGCGCTATATCAAATATCTTTTGGATTGGATTGGATTGGAGTCTGATAGATGGTGTTTCCAGTAGAGTATTATCTTTAATGTATGGGATGTAGAACAGCATTAGGGCTATTCCTATTCTGTAAGTGGGTAAGTTGGCTTTTGTTTTATGCGAGATAATTATTTCCACTCATTAGATCCAATTCTTAGAGAGATCCTATAGGACAAAGTATTATTCTACGATGTACAGATAAGTCATAGTTCTCTCTTGTGAATGAGTGTATTGTCAAAGAGTTGTGTAGTATGAAGTAGAAGATGCAAGAAGAAGATACAGTGCTACCCTCACCTACTCATTTGATACTGATATCACTTCGTATTTTGTTGCAGGTTTGGTTATTATGGCACACCCCTGGAACCAACTCTATTTGATGTGGAGCCACCCCGCCCACCATCCAAACTGGATTCCGCTGGCCCTTCCACCGCATCCACCGGCACTACCACCTCAAGCTCTGTCCCTCTCCCCCAGATCTGGACTGAAGTGGGACCTTACAGCAGTCATCAGGGACTACCACCAGTCACCCTGGGTGGAGGAGGAGCCTTTGACATTGGTGCTGAACCAGGAAGCAAGGGGATGTCCTTGAGAGGCAAGGGAGCACTGGGAGGGATCGTCGGAGTGGAAAATGGTGATGGATCTCTTACGAGTGGTGGTTACTTCATGAAGGGACTCTTGGAGGTGGAACCATTGCATTTCGCATGCTGTGGCATGAGTGATGGAGCACACATTGAGAGAATCGGAGGTGGTAAGTGTTTTATGATTTAGTGAGATATTGAAAACGATAGTGTGATTAAGATGAATTTTAGCACATTGTCTGTTCTTTCTATAGAGCAATGGCTAGTCAAATAGTATTCTCTATGGGATACATTATTTCCTCTTATTCTCATGTGATAGTCAGTATTCACTGACAATACAAACAACACTCCAATAATGTACAAAGAGTAAACAAGCAGCTCATAATTTTACTGTGATTCTCCGGAATTGAACTCGATTTACAGAGGTAAACAAGTAAGCAGTGAATTGAAAACATTTTATGTTTGTCCCTTTCCTAATTTGAATCTTAGGTATACACACAGCATCAAGTGTTCACCCTATGCCTCAAGGCCAAGGTGGTAAGACTAATGCTGCACAGCCAGGGAACCCTCCCACACCAGCCTACCTGGCTACCCTCACCAATGCCATGGCTACAGCTGAGAAACAACTCCAGAAGCTCAAAGAAAAGACCAAGGCTTTGGTTCAACTCAAGAAGTACAACTACATGTCAGGGGTAAGTTTATTGATATCCCCCTTTTTTAAACTTTTTATTTTATTTTACAGATAGTTTATCAATTAGTTTTGGCTTTCTATGATTTGGGTATAATCTCGACATCATCATCTGGTATAATGTCACCATACACCCAGTTTTTTTATTTAAAAAATATTTATAAATTGAGATACCCAATTGCTCAAATAATTTACTACTAATTGTATTTATCATAATCCAGATGTGCCTTTGAGTTAAGGTTTTCAAAGATACTTCTTAGAAATAATTATTTACATTTGGGACTAGACTTCAATGTAACTCAGATGTGGTTTCTAATCTAAGTCTATCTTATAGGCAGACCATAGTGGCAACTACTTGACATAACCTGTAAAGGGAAATCCAGCCCATTTGCATGTTGATTTTAATAAATAGAGGAAAAATTAACCAACAACAAAAATGAAAGTTTCCTCAAAAAACTTAGATGGTAGCTATATCATTTTTCCTCACATGTACTTTACTCTATTTACTTATCTATGTTCTCATTAGTCCATACTTAATGAATGTGGTCCGTTTCCCTGTTCTCATTTCAGCAGTCTAAGGGCGTGGCAGAACCAAGTCCCAAGAACTCTCCTCTGTTCATGACCCCGCCTATCTCCCCTCCCTCTGAACCTGCTGTAGGGCAGGTCCCTCAAGAGCAGCCCCCTTTGATGTACAGTATCCCTGATGATGAGTGTGGTTTGCATGGTCAGCCTGGAGAAGGCTCTCAGGGAGGAAAATCATCAAGTAAATCCTCTTCAAAGGTTAGCAAATCTCAACAAGTAGTCAAGTTTGTTCCACAAATATTGTATGTGCACCATTGCTAAGTTTGTTTCACAAGTGTTGCATATACACCATGATGTTAATGGTGTTTGGTACATGGATATACAATACAAGTTGCAATCAGATGGTGCATTTTGCTAAGCTATCAATAAAGTCAAATTTGTATACCCTTCAACTAGATCTATAGACAGTATAACTTTATTCATTGCATTTTTGGAGTAAAACTGATTTGAAGGTATGCACTAGTAATTTAATCATGATAACATACATTCGGCAATTGTGTTTTGTTTCCTGCAGTTGGTTAAACACTTTTAAAATCAAATGCTCTTATAATATAACCTCTAAGATGGATTTAAAGAATAATGCCATATATGATTAAGTTAGGATTGATATGATTTGATTTGATTTTGTTTGTTTTAGGATGATCTGAAGTTTGAGTTGGATGAAGGTGTTCCCTCCAGTGCATCCTTGGTACGCAATCTTCTTCATCCTCCATCATCACATATGATGGTCATTGAGAGGATGCATTCAGGTAAGGTCCTAATTAATCTCGTACCTTAAGCCCTGCAAATACATTCACAGGAATTTAATGCTAGGCCCAATTGTTATGCCTCCGTTACGAAGGGTCATATATATGAAAATAGCTTGTAATCATGATATTTTCAGAACCTGTTAATGGACTTGAATTTGAAAGATTGCTTCTGTTTGGGTTTGTAAAAGTCAAAGATCCATCTAGTTTTTATAGTGCTAGAAGTGGCAAACATGTATAATAAGCTGTGACACTGCCAAAAATATTATGTTCATGTAGATGATGATATAGTCTTTTTAAAGTTATAAAAGCGCATTCTAACATTGTAATGTAGTTATAAAAGGTCATTTGGAAGTCTTGTCTTATATTTCGAGTGTTCATTTTTTAGCATTAAAAACCACAGTTTAAGTTATTTTTTGGGGGGGAGCTTGTTCTTTACTAATCAATGTCACATAGAAAAAAGTGCCCGACATGTGAAAAAAATCTCAACAACAATGATCAGTCAAAGAGTGATATTGCATGATGTGTATTTCGTCTGGTATAAAATGTACCAAGTTACCTGACATCTGACGGCAAATTTGCTCTTAAATTTACCAATTTCTTACAAAAGTTTTTTTCCAATATCGTTCAAGATTATCGTAATAAATCCCATTGCTTAATTCTTAATTTCATTTAACAGTTTGATCTTAACTTTCCTTCTTAGGAGCAAGGCGGTATGCTGTGCTTGACTTTGGTCGCCCTATCGTGCTGACTGATGTATATATTCCAGCATGCAGTGATCTGACTTCTCTATCAGTGGACATATGGACCCAGTTAGAAGAAGTGGACGGTCAGCGGTTGGCTGTAGCAATGGACATTGAATCCAGGGACTTAGTTTTGAATGACCTTCTACCTCCTCCAGTGTGTAGATACTTGAAGGTAAGGATATTTAGAAGGAATGGACAACTCATGAATATCACTAGTATTAGTTTCTATTATCAACAAATGTACATGTTGTGCTTTGTATGTTGTACAGGATGCAGCAACAATAGTCTGTTAAGTCTTTTGTTTAGTTTATCTAACAATGAGCATATACAAAAAATGTACTATAGTTTGAACACAAAATTTAGTCTTAAATGCTAAGACCATATGGTCTTTCATGAATAAGTTGCTTTGTTCTCTGAAGCAAGATTTCCTTAAAATATATTTTCCTTTATGTCATTTTATTCACTACAGATTACTGTTGTAGGCAACTACGGAAGCAACAGCCCAAAGTCTAAGGTTCCTCTGGGAACATTCTACGGTCATTCCTTCATTCACCTAGAGGCAAAGCCCAGAGACCTCTCTGATCCATCTCTTGTAGAACTACGGAAAGAACAGTATGTGGGACTAGCAATGGCAATATTGGATGACATCCAGTGCAGGTACAGTCTAGCCACTAGCCGACTTCAGAAACTCCTTCAAGCGTACGAAAGCTTCCAGACAGAGAGTCAGATGGATGGAAGTTTCACCCAGACACGAGAGAAGATGGACACCAACGGCAGCATCCGCAAGGCCTATGTGGAATGTGTGCAGCTTCAGCAGCAGTTGAATGTTGTTCAGCGTACCATCCTGCGGCTTCGTCAACAGAAGCCCCATCAACCCTACACGATGGTCCCCATCACCAGCCCTGCCCTGGCTGTCAAGAACACCTCCACCGATGCGCTACGCATCATGTGCGAGCATCTCCTGGAGGTGCTGCTAAGCACCACTCAAGGAGCGATGGCCCTGCCTGTGTCCCTGTGCTGTGCCTTGGATGCCGAGTCATGCAAGTCAATCTTCAGGCACCTGTGTGTGATGGGGACCCCAAGACTGAGCTTACTCACAGGAACGTTACTGGTCAGGGTGTGTGGCTCAAGGCAATGGTGGGGAGAGTTTCTAGCAGCTGCTCTCAAGGAATTCTTCCAGTCAGATCAGCCAACAATGTTCCCTCAAGATAGGTATGGATTCTCTTCTAATTGGGCTATGTTTGCTCAATGGCACAGACAATTTGAACATCTAATGAATGAATTGGATAGTTAGTTATGATAAAATATTAATGGAATGATTTCCCACCCCCCCCCCCCCCCCTAGTCATTGACTATAAAACCACCCTTTTTATCACTAGCATTCTAATAGGTATCCCACCTCCCCCAAAGAGAGGGAAGTATTTGCTCAAACAATCAAACAACTTTATGGCAGGAAAATGAAGCACATGGGATATCATTTGAGTGGCTTATGAACAGACAATATATGTAATCTTTACTGTGTTTTGTATGTGATTAATGTATTCAGTTAATTCAACTAATTACAAAGTGTCCATCCTATATACAAATGTTTATGTTTGTATCGCAGAGTGTTTCTCCTCCTGACTTCTCTTGGTCAAACATCACTGGCCTCGAGCAATGCTAGCAATGTCTTGGAAGATCTTCTACGACTTCTCACTGAACTGCTCTCACCTCTCCTTGGCAATCAGTTTGTCAGCAGTTATGGATCGCCTGAAGGTAAATTGCATTGAAATTGTCATCAGTGGTTCTGAAGGGAAATAATTTGAGATGCTTTATTGACTACCTGTATATTGTAGCTACCTATGAATAGTTAGTGTATCCCTTGCACAGTCTCACACTAAGACATTAAGACTGATTTTTTTACTTTGATTGAGCTGACCAATTAACAGGCTTTACTGTATGTAGGGACATGCTATCCTGTAATTTGTTATGCGCTATAAAAGAACTTGAGTATTATTATTATTATTATTATGTTTCTTAAAATCTTTTTAATCAGATTGAATATGTCCAAATTATTCAAGTTAAGTGATGTAGAAAAAAAGTGTCATCCAGCTGATTTGAAATATACCATGATGGTTTTCATATCAGCTTCTGTTCTCATGTCATTACAGGTTCACTGGATCTACCACTAGTTGGGTGGGTCTTACTATTCCTGTCTCGTGTGTTGGATCACAGCAGTGCGACCCATGCGACTGGCCACTCCTCTGCTGATAACACCCAGGATGCTGAGGCAGGGGCCACTGCAGGAGCAGCAGGAGGAGCTACAGCCATGCCTGATCACCAGGCAGACAGAGGTAGTGTATAAGTCAAGCCTCGGTCACAAATGCCATTACGAACTGCTACGAACGCTGTACAAACGATATTCAGACAATGGAAATTCGGGAAGACAATGGAAAAACAGGGAGATTCGTACAAAATTATCGTTCGTACGAACATTTGTGACCGTAGCATCATGTATGGAGTTGCAATGGGTAGTTAGTAAGATTGTGAAAACTATTGCAGGGGTTAGATAGAGGTAGAGTATGTATTATTTATACCTAACCTAAGCTGTTCTGGGTAGTCCTTGGTAGTCCTTGTCTGGCCATTATTATGTTGTTTTTATGCTATGTTTGAAAGCATTGCTAGTATGTCAAGTTTCTCAGAAATTGATGAAAAGGTATTAAAAAATATTCACGTTGTCATTTTCTGCAAGAGAAATAACAAAAGAGATGATTTTATGGAGACAAACGTATAACTACTCTACCTTTACCTTGAGCGCTTCAAGTCAGACCAGTTACTAAGCATCAAATGTGTCTTGTATGATAGGAGGAGGAGTCCAATGTGGTGGTGGCAGTAACAGATGGGACTTCTTAACCAGTCAACTCCAGGCTCCAGGGAACAATTCCCTACGCTCCCACACCAGTGGGAGAGACGTGGTCAGGGGGGTCAAGAAACAAGTCCAGTCCCACAAGGACCTGCTCTACGACATCAAGGGAGGCAAGGTCAGTCCGTAAATTTAGACTCAAGTAAATGAGCTAGACACAAAGCAAAATGAGATGCGCTTGTCAGATGCTGCTTTCTACAGCTCCAAATTGTAGAATTATAGAAAGGGGTTTAGCAATCACATGCTACTTATGGAGGTATTTATGCTTTTCATTTGCAAAAGAGCTGTAATTGCAAGCACTGAAAATTGAGGCAATAAATCATTTTGCAAATTTGGTGTGAAAGAATAGTTTTAGAGAAAGGATTTTAATTATTTGAACTGATTGCTGTGTCGAACTAATTTGTCTACCCTTTAATCACACTTTTTGCTTTTTCGTGAATATGGTACAACTATGTGTATGTGAGAACTAAAAGTGGCTTATCAAAGTCTTTCAGAGAAAAGGGAGATATTTTTTCGGTCAATGTGGCAATTCAAAGACTGAGGTTCTATCAATGTATGACAACAGGTTTCCGATATTCAGAAGAAAACAAAATATAATCAACAAATATGTGGTTGATAGTGGAAAATGGAATGCATGGAAATTTTAATCGCTGTTTTACTTTTCCAAGCACCAGTTCAAAGTCCATTTCTTTTATATATCTTATGCACAAATAGGTTATGGTTCTATTATCTATCCAATGTCTTGAAGAATATGTTATATCCATACTGCTTGGGTCATGTTTTAGTATACATTCAGATTCACCATTTTCATATGATCACAAAAGGCTATGGCTTAGCTCTCCAAAACATGTATGTACTCATTTATGGGTGAATCATCTTCAGGATTATACAGATAGACATGAACGCAATCAACTCTTGATGGAGTTTACTGTCACTTCAAATTGTTCATGCTGTGAATTGCTCATTTCATTCCATGAGTCATTGTGTCATGGCATTTGCTTCCATGTTGTTTTCCATTCACTTGTTGTCATCGATTGCTAGAATTTGCTTTCTTTTTGTTTTTCCTGTATTCTTACGGGAACCATGAATATGTGGGACGCATTTTGCATCTTTTCCTCCCTTCTGCCCCTACCAGAAGTCAAGTCAGGCCAAATATGGAGAAGACTCGAAAGGCGATCCCATCTCAGATTTCCACTTGAAGAAGAAACTCTATCATCAGGTAGCCAAGGTAGTTTCATCAATGGGGGTTTACCTGGCATGATGGGGTTTTATAATATCACTGTCTTCCAGCTTTGAATTGCCCTTGTCTTTTGTTCCCTCTGTTCTGTTGACTTGCTATTTAACTGCGTTACATGCTTTCTCATCATTGGCGCAATACATGCTTCATGAGCAAATTTTAAGGGATTCATAAATTGTTCATTCTTGCACTCTTCATGCATCTGATTGAACAGATGATCATGGGAATTTTTGTATTAAAATTGAAAGATTTGAATTTTTCTGTAAATTCAACCATTTTAAGGGATATATTACATGATGAATTGAAATTGGAATTAACAGCATGTTCATATAATTTAGACAAGAATTTTGTTGTTATTACAAAAGCTCTTGTAGCTCCTGTCATTTGAAGATTTTTGTTGGTTATATTCATAAACTATTTTTTCTGCATTCTCAACTCATGCATGATTATTTTATGTTTGATGTTTAGATTATGGTCAGGAGAGCAAATGGGAAAAGTCTTCTTCTTTTTCCATTTCATTTATAGGCTTGTGTATAGTGAATAAAAACAGCTTTACTAATCTGCAATAAGAAGAAAAAGGATATTTAGCTGCTACAATATTTTTCTATATTACCCCCACCTTAAAAAATTGCTTAGTAATTTCTAAAGTGCATTTTCATTTCAACTGACTTTTTATCACCATCTTTTTTGTCAACAATAACCATTTTCTTTACCTCTGCCTGACCACCTCTCTTATTTCAGTTCTTGAAATTTAGATTTTATTTTTCTTAGTAGTGCTGTCACAAAATTATAGACAATAACAGAATTTTGCCTAGCCGTGCACTGTCAAAGTGGAAATCAAACATGAAGCAATGAGGCCTGGTGAAGCAATATCATTAAAACAGAGCACAAATCAATGTGCAAACTTGTTTTATTTATTTGTTATTGTTTTTGTTATTATGAGTGTTTCATAACATTTGGAATCCTTTAGTTTGTTGAGGCTTATTTGGGTAAAAAATGTTCCAGGTTTCAATTCAGATTCAATCTTTAATTGATGGACACACTTGTTTCAATATTACATCTTCCCAGAAGTACCATATAGGTGTAAAGATGCCTGTAAGTGCTTATGTAAGTTGAATGAAAATTCATTGTGATTCCCAGTAGTTCAATTTTGCAGAGGTATTGTCTGGGTTTAACCATCTTTAACACAGTTCAAGTGCATCCTTAAGTGAAATAAATATATGTGTATTAAATAGTTCCCC
Source organism: Strongylocentrotus droebachiensis (assembly GCA_035222895.1). NCBI lineage: Eukaryota > Metazoa > Echinodermata > Echinoidea > Camarodonta > Strongylocentrotidae > Strongylocentrotus > Strongylocentrotus droebachiensis. Next base: position 71,077 of record JAVYIG010001975.1, read on the forward strand.
AATATGAAATATATGAAATCAACCAAGGTTTGGTAAAAATCACCAAATCAAACTCAAGCTTACCTACCAACTAATAAAAGCACTAATTTATGTCTTCTGTCAAATAGAATGAATTGCAAATTTAACTTTTGTGCCGATACAGATTTGTTTCATCTGATGAACATACCAAAAGCATTTCCTGAAAACAAAACCCTCACAGATATTTAGGGCTTTAATTTCAGTGATTTTAATATGCTGTCATTTCCTTTTTATGAGTATCAATTCCTGACTCTGCTGACATTTTTAGTGTTTCTCCTAAATGTAAAGCTGCTGCAGCTCACTATATTAAATGTTGCATTTGTCTTGTGATTGATTGTCTTGGGTTGTGTCAATGTCCATTTAAAAATGTCAACATGATAAACACTTTTTATTATTAGCTTTTTATTTTCACCATGTCTCATATATTTGTTTGTCTTGGTAATGATAGAGTTTCTACTCAATAATAATATTCTTCTACCAGACAGCATAATTAAAACAATTTGGGGAATAAATTCACTGAAAAATTGAAGTCCATTTTACATAATATTTATTGAGTACAAATCTAATTGTCTTGAGGTTTTTGTGGTTTTCATGTATACTATTTGTTATGTTATATGTGTAATAGGGCATATCAATGAGAAAGCAATGCAAGAAAACAAAATAAGCAATAATGATTAACAATTCATTCATTCATTCTGATAGGTGCAACACTATTTAAGACTCAAGATCTTTATCAAGATTTAGTGTCTTGATGGGCTTTCACCCCCATCTTGATATACATCTTGATATTCTTTAGTCCCGCTGATTCAAATTCTTGTTGGTCATTTTGCTTTGCTTAAGTTACCACCAACTCTTTGTCTTCTATTGAATCGTGCAGGAAGTGAGGAATGTCTTGCGTGCCAGGATGGCTGCCCGCAGTGCCCGTGGTCAGAAGTCTGTGCAGGGAGGGTCAAGTCGGGGAGCCATGGATGGCAACTCAAGTGGCGCAAGTGACCTCTTCTCGGCCATCCTGCTCACCAGGGACAAGTGTATTCCTGTTGTCCAGGGGCTAGTAAGACTGTTGCTGGCTATGGACTTTACCTGCCATGTGGACTTGTTCCTTGTCACTTGCAAGGTAGGAAAAGAAGTACTCAAGAACAAAAACAAAATCATGGGTGCATAAAACATTCAAATGGTCTGAATCATAAGTTATAGTGAAAACAAAAAAATTAAGAGAAGAAAGTACACATGTATGCACAATTAAATGTGTATCGGATTGAATGTGGTGGAAATTGTCTAAGAGATATTATATACCAGAAATAAATAATTTGAAGGAGATGAACAAAAACTTTTCATACCTTTCATTCATATGATCCTTTCTTTTTATGCCTCCGTTACGAAGTAGCCGGAGGCATTATGTTTTCGGGTTGTCCGTCCGTCCGTCCGTACGTACGTCCGTCTGTCCGTCCGTACGTCCCGTTCTCGTGATCGCGTTATCTGAAGAACCGATTGATGGATTCCTGCCAAACTTTGGTCATGTATGTATCTTGCAGAGCCGATGAACTGATTAGATTTTGGGGGTCATGAGGTTAAAGGTCAAAGGTCACAGGGGTCATTATGTATGCAAAACCTGCTCGTGATCGCGTTATCTGAAGAACCGATTGATGGATTCCTGCTAAACTTTGGTCATGTATGTATCTTGCAGAGCCGATGAACTGATTAGATTTTGGGGTCACGAGGTCAAAGGTCACAGGGCTCATTATGTATGCAAAAACTGCTCGTGATCGCGTTATCTGAAGAACCGATTGATGGATTCCTGCCAAACTTTGGTCATGTATGTATCTTGCAGAGCAGATGAACTGATTAGATTTTGGGGTCACGAGGTCAAAGGTCACGGCTCATTATGTATGCAAAAACAGCTTGTGATCGCGTTATCTCAAGAACCGATTGATGGATTCCTGCCAAACTTAGGTCATGTATGTTACTTGCAGAGCTGATGAACTGATTAGATTCTGGGGTCATGAGGTCAAGGTCAAACGTCATGCGGCTCATAATATATGCAAAAATAGCTAGTGATCGCATTATCATTAGAACAGATTGATGGATTCCTGCCAAACTTAGATCATGTATGTATCTTGCAGAGCCAATGAACTGAGTAGATTCTTGGGTCATGAGGTCAAAGGTCATGGGCTCATTATGTATGCAAAAATAGCTTGTGAACGCATTCTCATTAGAACTGACAGATGGATTACTATTTAACTCGGGACATCTTGCAGAGCCAATGAACTGAGTAGATGTTAGGGTCATGAGGTCAAAGATCAAAGGGTCATATATGTATATGAGAAATTGCTTGTAATCACGATATTCTGAGAACCTGTTAATGGATTACAATTGAACTTGAAATTGAAAAATTTCTTCTGTTTTGGTTTGTAAAACTGCTCTATGACGGAGGCATCATTTCGACTGCGCGCAGTCGAAGTTCCATCTAGTTCTTCCTAAATTACAGTATTATATGCACCATCATGTTTATGCCTGTATTTATGTTGTCCTGTTTTGTTTCTCAAAATGACCCCTAAATTGTAGTTGTTTTTGTTATGTTTCAAAGGAAGTACCATAAATCTGTGTGTATGAGGGGCACTTTTATTTTTTACCCATGCCATGAATATTCAAAGTGAGAGTGCATCTAATCCTCTAGTACAAGATAATCCTACCCTTGAATTCTGACTGACCAAATCTGCATGTATTTCTACTTACTATACAGGTTCTGGCTAGAATAGCCAATGCAACCAGACCAGCCATCACACTACCTGAGATCATGAGTCAAGATCAGCTGATACAGCTGGTATCAAGGTTCTGCAGCAGTGAGTACTGCGCTGGTAACTCTGCCTGGGGAGGTCCTTGGCCCTCACATGCTATCACCTGCCTGCTCTTGGATATCCTGGAAGGTATGGGACACGTTTCTGCCAAATCTGAGTAGAGTTATGGTTTTAGACAAAGCTTCTTTTCAAGAATTGTTTTGATTTTTCTAAAATTTGTGAAATGTTTCTGTTTTTATCTTAATCGTCTTTCAGAAAAAATGTGTTTAATTGTTATAAATTTATTCAACTGTATTTTTCACAGAAGGCTTACAAATAGACAAGGAAATTTCTTCTAATGCTAGGTTTACATTATGTTCCCGGCGGCCAAGGCAGCAGTGGAATTTTGGCAAATTTTTCTCTGTATTTAAATTTTGTTTAGGTATTTTGTTATGTACATGTTTTGTTGCATTCTCCCCTTTACTACGGCCTACTAGATTTCTCATCCGCACCTGAAACGTGGCCGCCGGGAACGTAATGTAAACCTAGCATAAACTGGCATAACCATACTTCAAAAAGTCTATGAAATGGGTGCAAAATTGTGTTCAAACTCTGTCAAAGGTACCTTGATATGCTTGAGTTCATGCAATTACAATTTTACTTTATAAATAGGGTGAAATGGGGAGCAATTTTAGGAACTGCTAGTTATAACTTTTTTTCCTTCCCTACAGGTGAGAGATTGTACCCCTATGTAGAGGAGCCTGCCGGTGCTTCAGGTGGAGCTTCCTATTCCCCTCCCATGGGAGCCACAGGTGCTGATCCAGACCTGATAGCAGACTCCCTGGCCAGTGGTGGGGCGGAGGCCGGTGCACCTGCCGATGCGGCGGAGGCTGAAGTCAACAATGCATCGGGAGGAGAGTATGATTCTGGTGGTAACGGAGGAGAAGGAGAGGAGAATGAGGGTCTAGAAGAACCCCTGATCATTGGTAAGTTAAAACCATTACACAGTCGTAGTCATGATATACATTCATAGAGTCCATGGCTTGTTTAGTTTTGAGTACGGAGAGGGTTAATGCAAAATTCACTCTCCTCATATTATACCTTCCCATTATTCTTTGACATGAATATGAAAAGGAAGAAAAAGGAGTAAAGAGTCTGAAATAGAAAAAGACAGCAAAATAAAAAGGAAACTTGTGGAAACAATCAATATCTTGTTGCATCGTATCAAATTGAAGCATAATATTGATTAAACTTCAAGTTACGATAAGGTGCAACTCATTTTGAATTAGTACAGTTTGTGTACTACAGATAGAGTTGGAAGAGTCTTTTGGTGTACTATAAATAGAAGAATAATGGAGAAGACAGTGAATAAAATACAAAACTGATTCCTTGACCGCTTGTATACATTCAGATTTTGTGTGCTTTTCTTTTACAGATGAACTGAGTGGAGATCCAGACATTGTAGGAGAAGGAGGCAATGATCCCCTGGTAGATATGGATTTGCTCTTTGGTTCATGGAAGACCAGTGGAGGTCTCTTTGGTGAGAATGCTCCAAAGAAAGTAGCCCTGAAGAGTGGAGCTGGGAGCATGGTAGATCCAGTCAAGATCCCTACATCAGCTCTTCTCGCTTACGCCAAGAAGAATAGGAAAGACAAACTGAAAATCCTTGTCAGAGGAGATGGAAGAGGAGAAAGTGCAGGATCAGCTTTCACCCCACGGATGTCAAGTGCAGTTGATGCAAGATTGGACCAAGACCTGGAGATGAGTGCAGAATGGTTTTTGAAGATGTCCAGCTTGATGGAGGCAGAAACCGTCAGTCAGACCTTCACTAGTCTTCCACCTCCACCTGCCTTTGCCCCAGAAGAGAAACCAGACGTAGAGCTCTTGGATATGGGGCAAACTGATGATGATTTGGCAGCAAGTAGAGCCATGAGTGGAAGCAGTAGCAACATTCACCCTACGATGAGATCCTCCAGAGACCTTCTGGCAGCCTGCTTCCACCAACTCTTTGCTGGACTCGAGGCAGGCCGCATCAGACTGCATTCCTTGCTCCAGCTGTGGCTTACAATCAATGAGGGAAGCATCAATGATACAGATGGAAACACCAGTCACTTCAACGATTCCAGAGTGCCAAGCTTTCCCCTGGACAAACCATCAATCAGTCACATGCTGGCCACTCTACGGAAAGAACACACTCTCAGTGTGTGGACTTGGTGTCTGGCTTTCAGAGTGCTGACAGTCCAGATCAACACCAGGGGTTCTACCAAGGATGCAGTGTCAGTAGCAAACGCAATGGTCAATGATCCAAACATGTTTCACTCTCTTGTCAAGTTCCTGTCTGGTGGATCATTCCAGGGTCGAAGGTCTGGACACCAAGACTTTCAGGTAAGATATGAGATTTTTATTATTTCAATGACACTATTTGTCTTAAATCTCAATTTGAAAAGACTATTATTATTTAAACAAATTATGTATGATTAATTTTAATTTTTATTGTTGTTACTTGTTAAGGATAAGTTGTTACTAAGACATTTTTTATGTATGTCTCACCCTTAGGTCGGGCCAACCGTGACTCTAGCCTTTCATCAACTGCTACTCAGACTACATCTGAGGGTGTTCTCTGGACCATCTGCAGGAGCAAAGGCACTCAAGAACCTACTGTTAAAGGTCGTGCAGACTCTAGTGCAACCAAGGTTTGAATTTGTTCCTCACCTTATATGTATTCTGTAGTACACGATATGGGGTTGCTGTAAATAGAGATACTTACAAGTGATATAAACATATATGAGGCATAATGATTTTGGTTGATACTCTCAAATGATACCTATATTGTTCAATAGGAATCTTGTGTAATAATACTTAATTTAAATATCGATTAAATTTTGTTTTATCAAGACATATGTTCTACTTGTCCATCTCCCATCCCCCACTCACAGAGAGGCCATCAGTGCAGGAATAGGACCATTGGATGCCCAGATCACCTTCTTGGAGCTTATCTTGGAGCAGACCTTCAGCTCTACAGACCTGAATAGCATTGCAACAATGGTGGATAACATTACTCTACTGATCCATGAACATGTCATTGATGGAAGTGGAGTGACCCAGCTGGGCAGTGAGAATGGGGGCTCAGCCCGAGCCAACCTGGCTAATGTTCTGGCCGGGAAGCTCAAGGCTGGTGCATCGAGAGTGCTGCATAACGAAAACAGTAGAGAGGCTTTGATGTGTGGACTTCTGCAGCTTGTCAATGAGCTTCTGAAGATGTCGGTGTCACAAGATCCATTCGGTACTTCAGTTTGGTCACCTGTAGGCAGGGGGTCCCTGCACAGCGGTGGTGTGGCATACCCAACCCCACCCACTTCCATGAGCGATGATGACAAGGAGAGGAATGGAGATGTGAGTGGTCTCTCTGCGGCAGCCAGCAGCGCTTTTGCCTCTTGGGCAGCAGCGCCTCCTCAATCTCAACCTGCTGCTCCCCTGCGACTAGCAGACCTTGTCCTCACTAACAAGGAAACAGTGTCCAACCTGTTGTTTGCTCTAGGACATTCCAGCAGTATGGCCATGGCAGCCATGCTGAATCCAGGCTTCTTCTCACAGGGCAGCGAGCCCCTCTTGAGCGCTGAACCCTTATCAATAGGAGACCACATCTTCCAGATCCTGGCTACTCTTAACAAGGAAGCATCACATGTCAGGATTGTCCTTCAAGCAATCCTCTCCTATCTCAGCTGTGTCAATGGAAGAAGGGGAGAGATGCTTTCAGAACCTCTCCTGTGGTACACACTGAGTGTCCTGAACAGTCCTACTGCAATGGATTCAATGCATGAAATTGGTGAGGCTTTTAGGAATGTGAACTTTTGTTACTACTGTAAAAAATAAGAAGTAAAAGTAATGATGAGTTCACATTGGGAATAAATACACTCATTTCAGATTTGTGTAATAAAATAAAAGTATCTTTGTGAATGTATAATTTAATAAGGGTAGAATTGGAAAGACAATTACATTTGCAAAGGAACTGAGTCGCACTATGAGATTTTGCAATGTTTGAGCAACTGATTAACTGATTTAGTTTAAGATTGTGCCCCTTAATTTTGCAGCTGTGTATTATAAGAAAATGCCAAGTGGTAATGAAAATATTTGAAAATGTGTCTTTCAGGAGGAATTGAGATCATCTGTGCCAACCTGGTCAACAGCAGTCGAGCAAGCATCGATCCCAACCCTAGCATCATTTCCCCCATCATGCAACTGACCTGTCCCCCTAAGGCTGCATCATCCAACACAAGCAGCACGAGTAGCAGTACCAACACCGGTTTCACCAAGAGAGGATCCTCAACTGTTGATGAGGAGAATGTTGAAGGGTTCACAAACTTTGCTCCCTACGGTATGCTTTCCATTAAACAAGGACTTGTCAAAATGACCTTGCATATATTTCTTTGGCACCATTGCACATTTAGACCATTTGAATGTTTTATGTGCCCATGTAAAATAATTCCTGTTCAGTTTTTGGTTTTCTTAGTTTGTAAATTATGCTTTTGCATTCTTGCAATAGCTGGAACACTTATTTGAAAGTATCAACTATGTGTGAAAGTGATAAGCTAGGGTTTAGATGAGACTGCAAGTTATACAAAGTGCAATCAATTTTGACTTCTCTTCACAATTTCTATATTGTTGAATTTTAGTTGCAATTTTTCAGATAAAGCTATGGAGGAGTAGATGGTATCAATTACCAATGGATATTACATGAGTGTCTTGTTTTAGAAGTAACGCAAGAAACCTGTTTTTCAAAGATCCCCATTTTAGACTTCATCGTGCTTATAGAGTGTATGAACAGAATTTGATTTTGCTTGTCTTCTTACAGGAGTGATAAGTTGTAGCAACATGACAACTCGACCAGCAGAGTCGTTGCTGCTACCAACCCTCTCTAATCGACGTAGCAGACAGTCTTGGGCCCATACCTTCTCCTCAGAGGAGACATGGTGTGATCTTACCATCACTCTACCTTGTGCAGTAGTGCTAGAGGAGATCCATATTCTTCCCCATGTTACCAATCTTGCAAGTAAGTCTCAATGGTTTTTCTTGATGGGCTTTAAAAAATGACATGATAATGTCATGTGTAAATCACATATGAAATGATACCTCTGTGGGTTATCAAAGAGCTTTGGAAACGGTGTTGTAGATTACTCATCATGAATTACAGCAGTATATTTCATGTAAAATCAGATTACATCATCATTGACAAACCTATAGATCTTATTACTAAAGATATATGTCTATTGACTATGTCATTTCTTTGATTGCAGATATATGAAATGATTCATTTTAAATTTGAATCAGATTGAAGAGAAACGTAGTACTCTCTTAACCTGTGATCAGTATGGCTGTGAAACATTCATATTATGTAATTCAAAGGAAACAGCATTAAGTAGAATGTCAATTGTTGTTAAAATGATGTATGAATTGTGTACAGATCCAAATCAATTCAATATTATTTTGAAACCTATCTCTTCCATCTGCAGCATGTCCCTCTGCAGTGTCAGTAGAGATTAGCCCCAACGGCTCCAGCACCATCCCCGTATGTCCACCCCTCGCTACTAGTGGCCTTACATCCATCAAGCTCAAGATGCCCCGTCCCATGGTCACGTCATCGGTATGTCTGCAGCTGAGGCGACCCAGGGAGTCCACCCTGATGGCACTGACACGGATACGACTGCTTGGGACTACAGTTTTGGGAGGTGGTCAAACTGGTGGCAGCGGTGGGATCAACTTCTCTCATCCTTTGAGTGGACTGCCTCTAATACCACCCACAAACCCACATCATGTGGCTGAAGATGAAGCAGTCAGAGGAAGGTGAGTTCTTGTCTGCGTAAATTCTTTTAAGCTAATTGCCTCTGCTTCATATTTGTATCTTATAGTCTTGAGAGTCTTTTATGTTGGAAAAATTCTGAAATGAGACAAGAAATTTATTGTATGTTTATAATTGTACTCTATTTAAAATTAATTTAATGTATGATCTCCAAATCATAACGTTATTTCAATTCAGTAGAAGAGTATGTTTTACAGACTGTTCAAAAAGACACACTCTGTATGTTAATGTATGAAGTTATTCAGTAGATATGGATGTTAATATTCCTTAAAGAATGTTTCATCATGTTGCTTACATACCACTTGATTTCCTAATTCATTAAAACAATCCTGTATTTTTGTCTAAAAGCACACGTTGGCTGAGACTCCTGCACCACTGCCTAGCTGGAACTTTCCTGAGCAGCACAGTATCAAGCATTGCCCAGACAGCATCCCAGACTCCTGGCCTCCTAACTACCTGTATGGCCCTACTGGCCTCCCCTCACTGCAGGCCCAATAGGAGAGACATCGAGTCCCTTCTCCTGCAGCTCAGTAGGTCCAGGACTGAAGTAGGACTGGCCCTTGTGGACATGTTCCTTCGTAACAACTACTGCTTTGGTCATGGGGAACATGGTGAGAACATCTAGAATACGGTTTGATCTTTCTGAGATGCAATTTGTCGAGTATAACCTCTAAAATTTTACTTGTTTAATTTATTTTTGACCACTTTCATTGTTTCTTTGTAATTTGAAAGCCACTTGAGCCACTGAATACTACTTTTCTACAAGTTTCTTGCAAAACAATTAAACTTTTTTATGTAGAAGTTTAATTAGCGGTCGACTATTGATATTTAACTAACGGGTCATTACATGTTTGTTTAATGTATCAAAAGCTGATACATTGATGGATACACAAAATCTCATGCTATTTTTCAGATTCTGGATTGGGTCTTCTAGGACGTCCATTTAGTCTCGCTTCAGATTCCAGTGTAGATATCATTTACCAGCTAGGCACAGGCTCAGATTCAGGCACCAGAGAAAGGTTAGTATCACCTTCACATGCAATTCTTGAGTTCCCACAGTAAGGATTGGTATAAGATGTCATCAATATGGTATAGTTGCTTAAAATTGAATGTTGTTGCATTTGTTTGTCATGTTCATGAGACTTAATCTAAAATTTTGGGAGTCATCTCACAAGTACATGTACATGTATGAAATATAAATCTATAAAGCGTAGGAACTATGGAAATATTTTCTACTGCACTGCAAGAGCTCCTGATGTGCTTAAAATTACTTAGGGTGTAATAATCTGAAGAAAAAAAGAAAAAAAATATCATTATAATTTGTTAATATTGAATTAGTTCCTTGAAATGTATTAACTGTAGAACCTGTGATCCCTTTGATGATGTCCTCTTCATAGGATGTTGTCTTTGTGATTTATTATGATTAAAAAAATGGAAGGAGGATAATTTTATTTGATTCAGGATCTTTGTGTAATCTGGAAGTTTCTAAATTCCAAGTTCTATTTTTTGTTCTCAACAGATTACAGACTCTTCTGGACTGGTTAGGAGACACAGCTCGAGTAGCCCTGCACATGCATAGCAGCTACCATCGAACACCCCGTACCTTCTCTCCTGTTGAGTCTGGTCTTCTGCATCCTGCACCCATCCATGTTCACTGTGTGGCTGCAGTCCTTTGGGCAACCCATTCTCAAAACACTATGCAACATATGGTCAACATGATCCCAACAGAATTGTTCAGGTATGATGCAATTGTAGTTGGGATTGTTTCAATGTCCTCTGGTTAAGGATGTACTATGAGCAAGGGATGCAGTCTAGATCCATCTGGCCATCTGTTTGACTTCATTTATCACATCTTTAAACATAGTATATGCTCTTCAAAATTTTCAATGAATTAGAATACAATAAATGTCCATAATACAGAAATAGTTAACTTGACGTTTGTTTCTCCTTTTCATCTTTGCTACACAAAACACTTTGGAGCAATTTTGCAGTAAGATCCCCCCCCCCCCAAAAAAAAAAGTGCTACGTAGGCCCTTAAACAAAATAACCTTCTCACATTTTGCATATATGGTATTGCAGTGCTTCATAAAAATAAAATGCTTGTTTGATTGAAATCCTTGAATAGACACATTGAACTATTTTAGGTTATTTCCAATTGATGGTTTGTAAGAACAGTCAATAATTTGAATAAATTATCTTTTTCCCAGTTCCATCTATGAATGGTCTACTGTGCTGCCAGTCAACTCAGCGCTGAAGAGAGCAGCAGACTTTGTCTTGTGTTCAATGTGTATGATTCAACCAGCTCACTTTGACTCCTTGCTTCAATGGATGGGGGTTATGGTTGGAGGACCGGTGGAATTACAAGCCTCTATCACAGGTGAGTACACAAATTCAGAAATCTAAACCCCTTCTGTGATGTAAGCATCAACTTTTCACCCCCAAAAGGAAATGATAATTTTTTTTATTTGGACTTCCGATATCTATTTCTATCTTAAATAAACAGAAGCAGTTAGATATCCCTGTTTTTTTTACAAATTTGTTTCAATGCAATTTATCCTATACCTATTTAAAAACAAAACAAAACTGTAGAACTATAGACTTTGACTCATTTAAATTACATTTCAAGTGATTGTTGTAATTTGTAATGAGGCAGAAGGGTAGAGGGAAACTAACATTTTTGTATAGAATGGACTTGTAAATGTTGAGAAATCAGATGCATTGCCAAGCCTGTTGCATTTTCTACAATTTACATTTATTTGAATTTACAAACATAAAGATTTCAAACGATGAAAAGAGATTGATGTATAGAAAGATATCTTGCTGCATATTGCTTGTGTTTTAATTTCCAATTTTAATAAAATTTATAGGTTTAAGTTATCACTAACATTTTGTTTCTAAATGAAGATACATTTATTTGAATAAACTGTTAATGGTTTATCTCTGTCCTGTCAATTTCACAGATGACAGCAAAGAAGATGAACTGAACATCTCACTGACAGACGACTCGAAGGGCGCTAACCTACAACACCAACAACACCAGCCACAACCTTCTCCTCACGTTCCTTCTAGCCAACCAATCACAAGACAAGAGTTCAGTCATGTGATCATCGATGAGGCTCATCTCTCGCTACTAGCCCTGGCTTGTCAGTCTGATGTGGCAACCAAGAGACTCCTGGATTCTCAGTTCCTGGTTCTCCTGGCAGAAGCTCTTGCAGAATTCTGCACACAGGTACATAATTTACTCTCTTTATGTTTCTTCTTTTGTACACTGATATGATGTGTTACTGTTTGTTGCCTTGGATGTTAAATTTTTCCCAAGGATTATAATGTACAAGATACATTAGGACTAGGTGAACTAGTTTGTAATTCCCAAAACAAAAAACAGAAATGCGTAATTGTAGGGGTTGTTCTTTCATGCCCAATTAGAAATGAATTTTTGTTTTTGACCTATTAGCACGTAGCATAGAAAATGGATTTATAGTGCAAAATTTATGTTTTGTAATGCAAGTACCTTATATCTAATCATTATTTTTCTTAGGAGCTGATCCGAACGGAGTCATTGAATGGTTTCAGTGATCCCTTGACTGATGCATCCAAACTGAAGGCATCAGGATCCCGTGTCCAGTCACCTCGCTCACCAAGAAGCTCAGCCAGGAGGGGCAGCACTGAATCTCTTCCAGCGGATGCTACGGTTGTCCTTACAGCTGACCTGGTAGCCCCTGTCCTCAACTTCTTCAAAGATCTATCAGCACAGATTGAGATCAAGAACTGGCTAGCATCACCGGAGGGTGTGGTCTTCTGGGCACCCCTACTGGCCCTCCTCTGCACCAGTAACACAGTGACTCTGCTCAGCTCTATGCCCAACTTTAATGGAGCACCTCGCCGCTCGCATCTCCTGAGTGCGTCACAACGGGCAGCCCTGGAGAACGCCAGCATCGCATTCTTCTCTCGTTGCACCCTGTGTCATCCCGGCAACCAGAAACTCCTGGCACAGGTCATCTGTGATGTGATCTGCACCCAAGATCTTCAGACCGGTTCACCGTTTGTCATATCAGGATTCATGCGTCGACTGATCCTTCAGCTCATGCTTGAAGATGAGAGTCTGGCTGTAGCAGTCAGCTCAGTCTGCCAGCTGATCAAAGGGCCACAGTCCTGGACTGGACGCATTGTGCATCCCAGCTATGGGCTTGGGCACAAGAACATGTTAGTGGAGACCAAGCTTACATCCACCTGTGCTCAGCTCATAACATACCTAACAGGTTAGGATAAAGATTTTTGCTTTCTTGTATTACTGGGCAATCATTCATGCAGTAACACAAATAAGTTATAGATATTGGTAAAGCTAATGTGGTGTTTATATTTAAGAAGCTGAGGGTTTTTTTCTCCCGAGAATCTTTATCTCAAAAGATTTTGTATGTGCGTGTGTGTGTGTTAATGTTGCATAAGATTCCAGTATAAGTAAGTAACATGCACCTGTTCTGATTGTTTATAGCCTCACAGATATTTTAGATGCAAGTAAAACTTTTGGTTGCATAGAAAGTTGTTTTTTACCTTTCTTTTTTCCTGGCATTTTTTTTGTATAGATACCCTTGGTCTCAAGAACCTACCAGGAGACAAGAAGCCCAAACCCAGCAGTGACTCAAGCAAGACTGACAAACAATCCTTTGTTATGGTCAACCTTTCTCCTGATAAATTGGATGTAACTGAAACAGAGGTCAATGGGAATATTGGCAACTCTATAGGTAAGCACAAGAACAGTTAATGATTTTTTGAAGTATGTCTTTTTAACACTCAACCATATTAACAAAAGCACAACAATGTTACTATGTAACTATGTCTGAAAAAAACTGTAGGAATAAGAAAGAGAGAGCGTTGAATTGGAGGGAATACTCCTTGTTCAAAGACAAGTTTATTGGCCTTGATTTAGAATGGACCTTAGACAGGATATTAATTTTTTGCTATGCATGTGTATAATTATGTATCAACATTGTTCTTGTATCACAGATGCTAAACCCAAAACCAGTTCAGTAGGGAGTGCAGAACCCCAAGTAGGCAGCGCAACAAAGCTGCCCACCTCATCCACCCCATCCTCATCTCAGATCCCCATTTTTGGTGGTATCTTTTCCACAGTGCCTCCATCCACTTCTGCTGCTGCTGCTGCTTCTGCTGCTGCTGCTGCTTCTGCTGCTGCTTCTGCTGGAGCTTCCACATCAGGAGGAGCAACAGGGGGAGCTACAGGTGGAGCTACAGGTGGAGCAACAGGTGGAGCTGCAGGTGGAGCTGCATCTTCAGCCACAGCAGGAGCATCAGCCTCTACCGCCGCCTCCTCCTCCACCTCTACCAAGCAGCCTGACAAGTTCCTCCTCTATCCTGGAGCTACCAACTTCCCTGCATCCATGGTACCAACCCTTCCCCCGGAGCTCCTGCCCAAGTCCATGGATCGCTGGGCTCCTTTCTTCAACACCTTCTCCAACCCTGCAACCTCCATGGCAGGAGCTGGGACGTCCTCCTTTAACATGCCTGGACTGGTCATTTCTCATGAGCGCCTTGGTAGCCAGAACTTGCCAGGCCGCATGACCATCGGACAGGCAATAAACATCCTGCAGAGGCGTGGTCTGCCTGAAGGAAGCCCCACACTGGAGTTGAACATCAGGATGAGCTCTTCATTATTGGGGGCATCAAAGACTGATAGCTCTAAAACACAGGAAGCACAAGAAGGTATGTTGCATTCTTCTAACCTCAAGACAAATATTGTGTACAGACCCTTTAAGATTATGATGCAGATGCAAGTCATGTATGGAATCATTATTACAGTTATCTTCGCTTATTTATACCCATCTTCAGGTCGCAATGAGGCAAGTACCTCTGCCAACTCCCTTGACTCTGATCAGCACATCCCAGAGGAGGTACTACTGGACACCCCTCCAATCTCATCTTTCCTGGAGGTCTTTGCCCGTCTTGGTGGCCTGGCCCTCATCGCTGAACATCTCCCACAGCTATACCAGGATGCTCCCCTCGCTACACAGCAGCAGCATCAGGCCAAGAATGGGGCGCATGCCACCAATGCTGGTGGAAGCTCTGTAGATAAGATGACGGCGAGTGGTGGAGGGCCTTCTGCAGCGATGCACTCCAGCTGGTGGAAGTACAGCTCAGATCTTGGTTTGAAGGATCTAGGAGAGTTTGAGGACTATGAGGTAAGGATTCAGGAGAGATTATGCATTCAGTGTTGGACTCTGCCAAGAACCAGCTGGATGTTATTTCAGATTAAAGTAAATTGAACGGTTAATCCTTTTGTGGATTTGTAGAAACAACTTTTGAAGGTTTTAAGCCATATAAAAAGTTATGAAATATGAATAGTTTGTCATTTAGGTATGCAATCAATGGCATAGAATTCTATGGATTTTACAGGTACACAGGTATTTTACAATCTAAGAGTTATACATTAAAAAAAAAGTATTAACAATAATAAATTGTTCCCTCCCCCCCTCCTCCTCAGGTCCTCATGGAAGGACCTCACAGCACCACCATCACATCTGTTGGTGGCAGCACCCTTACCACTACCTCCAATGTACCTTCCTATGGATTAGGAAGCACCGCTGCCCATCTTCAAGCCACCTCCTTCTCCAACATCGGTCCTCTACATACCATACCCATGACAGCAGCCTCCTCCTCGTCCTCCTCCTCCTCGTCCTGCCCTGCCCAGGGCTCAGCAGCAGGCCAGACCATGGGTAGCTGCACGGCTGCAATCCCTCCTCACTCCCTTGCAGCCTTTGGGCTGTTCCTGAGGCTGCCTGGGTATGCAGAGGTGCTACTGAAGGAGCAGAAGAAGGCACAGTTCTTACTGAGATTGATGCTGGGAGTCACTGATGATGGAGATGGAGGTATGCTTTTGATCATTTTTTGTTGAACATTTGAAGCAGGAGGTAGTTCATACATGTATGTTGTTTAGGAACTGGGGGAGAAAATACTCCACTCATTGTTTGTATTCTGTATTCTGTATTCTTTTGCTGCCCACAACACTTAACCTTGTACCCTTTTAAAACAGTATCTTTAAATGTCAACGTATGGAATGTATTATTCTTCTCCTTATTTTGATATTTCTTTAGTTCATGAATTAGTAGTTATGTGTAATTTTGTTGTTTTAATATTGTAAAGTGCATTGTTATTTTCTCAGAAGATGAAAAGCGCTAAAGAAGCATATGTTATTATTATTATAATTATACTATAAAAACAAATTTTAAGTGGAAGCCATGTTTTAAACTGGGTATTTTCATTTTCACTAACTAGTGTTGAGTTGCATCATATATGCTCTTGTAGCCACTGGAATACTCCATACATAATTTTACTTGAAAATCCCTGCCGCCACACCATTTAAAACTGAACAATCTCAATTTCAAACTACAGGTCAGATTCTGTCATCTCCACTGGCCACGTCCCTGCCAACCCTTCCCTTCACTGTCCTGGTCACTCTCTTTGACTCCACGCCGCTGACCACTGATGATGGAGTATTGCTCAGACGTATGACCCTAGAGATTGGAGCCATTCATCTTGTACTGGCCTGTCTCTCTGTTCTCAGTCACCATGGTCCTAGGGGAGCTTCACAACCTGCAACAGCAGAGGGTGGTGCTCCATCAGTAAGTTATTAAAAACAAATTAATTATGTACATACTGTTAGCATAGGATGTTTAATGAACCCTAGAGATATGGACCATTCATTCAAATGTTGACCTGTGTCTCAGTACTCAGTCATCATGGTCGTTCATGATCTTCTAAATCTTCTCAGGAGAGGGAGGCACATCAAGAAGTTATCGTCATTAATTCTTACCGTGATATAGGTGGTTAATAACTCTGCCCAAATTAGTCAGAAAGCATCATTTTCTTTGCATGCTGAACATCAATATAATTTGTCTGTTCTCTGGATTTTCCCAGTCTCCATAATTCTGATAATAGAATCTAAGACAGGCATGTTTTGGTTTTATTATTTATTACCTAATTACCAGAATTATAATTTCGGTACAAATTTAGCATTCCTATTATATGTAAAAATGAAAATTCATGCATTGCTATTCATTATGCTTCATATCACTCACACCATCTCTCTCATGGTCTTTATACCTACAGGTCCCCAATGGCAGTCAAGTAGGTGGTGTGAATGACAAGAACCAGAACTTCTGGGCCAAGGGAACAGGCTTCGGGACAGGATCGACCACCTCAGGCTGGAATGTGGAGGAGGCCCTCGTTAGGCAGAAAGCAGAGGAGGAGCATGTAACATGTCTTCTCAAGGTAATTAACCCGTAATATTTTAAAGAGCATTTTTCCTTAAATACAAATGAGTTTGAATTTCAAACATTGCGATTTCCAATAAATCCCGTGACCCGGGTTTTAAACCAAGGCGATGAGCTAGTGCCCTTTGGTAAGGCATTAATCCTCATTACCAGGTCCCTCGGAGAGGACCTAAAGACGTCGGCCGTCTGGTTGCTTACTAACAAGCATTTGTGCTTTCTTAGCAGTCAGGTAAAATAACCACGACCACCAATAATATTTCTGATGATTGTGTCGTAGTAGACATCCACAATATTTAAATCTTATATTCTCTATGTTGACCGGAGTTGTCAGTGTATAAATTTTGACTCTCGCAGACTCGTTCACAATCCTGTACTGAGTGAATGGCCAGGGATGAAAGTAGCTGCAAGCATCAATGATCTTACATGTATTTCAACTTGTAGATTTCAATGCTTTATTTACCCATCAACCTCTGACCCACAAGTATACTTTAGGGATTTTTCCATTACTTAAAGGTACTATGTCCCTTTTGCAGCCAACCTCAAATGCTGTAGAACTTTGCAGGAATTATGAATTTGTCATGTATATCCTATCTGTGAAATTTAAACGTTAGCAGTGTCCTCATATTCAAATTATGCAAGAAAACCCATTTACTTGCTAGACTTCACTGTCAGACACTATTGAGTGACTGACTGGCTTTTTTTCTTCTTTGGTAATAACATACATGAAAAGAGTTGTAAAGGGTACATGAGCATTTGTCTACATCAATAACCCACTTCTTGTGATGGCCAAGATTAAACTGATTGAATCTTTGCGCAGCGTAAAACGTATGACCATTCGGTACAATTGTCTGAAAATCAAGACTAGTACTTTTGGGCTCTATAGCCCTAAAGTCAATTTGACAACTAATAGTCATTATTTTCCCACTTGAAGACATTTTCAAGCCCCACCTTCTTTAGGGAAGTTCTAAATTAGTATTATCTTTCAAATGCAGTTGGAATTTAACTTTTTAATTTTTTGGGCCTGCAAATGAGACATAGTACCTTTAAACTTTTTTGATGGACTGCCAACTGCTGAGATTTAATATTCAAAAGGAAATATGACATTGTACTTTATTCTAAAACTGTTACTGGATTTATCATGTAGGTTCTATCTAGCTACATCAACCCAATAAACAGTACATCATCTACCGAGAGGACAGCAAGCATTGATCAGACGAGTGGTGACTTGGACCAGGAGCAGCTAACCACCATCTTCCCAGCCGTCTTTGTGGAGTTACTCACCCAATCCTGCCTCATCCCAGCTATCTCATCCTACCTCAGGAATGACTCAGGTCAGTCAAAAAGATGCAAGATTTTAGTCATGCTTGTGGATTAACCAAGAGGTCACTTTGATCTAATGAAATCACAATTTGGGGAGATCACATGGGGACTGATATTGTGGTGTTGAGAGGTCCTGTTTTATTAAAAGTGACTGTTGATCTACATTTATAAAGTGTCCCTTATCAGTTGCAAGTTGCTAATTAATTGAATCATATGGAGGATTTAAAGTATGTTTTTATAACATTGCTTTTGGTACAGTGCTCCTCTGTCATTCTACTAGATACCTTGTGTCTAGTGCAAATAGATATATGTGAGATATATGAAATGAAATGCATTTACTTGAGTAATCTTTATTGACCTTTCATCTAGGCAGGTATAACATTTACAGCTGGTACTTGCTTTCATCCAAATTTATTTCCAGAAGTACTATATGTATTCCTTCATCTCTCCTTACAGTTCTTGACATGTCTCGTCATGTGCCCCTGTACTGCGCTGTCCTGGAGATCCTCCGTGCCTTGGCCCTGTGTCCCCTCCTAGTGCACTTACTGCTTCCTCAGGGAGACAATGGTGACAAGTCAGTCATCAAGCTCCTAGAGAACATCAAGGGATGTGTGGACACCTACACCTCCAAGCTCAAGTAAGATATTGCATTTGGATTTAATGAGGGGAAAAGGTATATTATGTTCCGATAGAGTGTCTGATGTTGGAATCATGTGGCAATACTTTTTAACTTCTAAAAAACAACAACAACAACTTGTGAA
Organism: Strongylocentrotus droebachiensis; assembly: GCA_035222895.1. NCBI lineage: Eukaryota > Metazoa > Echinodermata > Echinoidea > Camarodonta > Strongylocentrotidae > Strongylocentrotus > Strongylocentrotus droebachiensis. The sequence goes on from JAVYIG010001975.1 coordinate 90,092, forward strand.
CAACAAACAACACAAACATAAAGACATAGAGCGAAAGAGAGTGTGAGAAAGGGAGAGAGAGAGAGAGAGAGAGAGAGAGAGATAGAGAAAGAAAGAAAGAGAGAGACAGACGAGTCTGTGTGCGTGTGTGTGTATAAATGTTCTCTTTCTTAATTTTTTCTTAATTTTCCTTGTCCATCTTTAGACTTGTGAAGCCAAGCAAGAAGTCTAGCTCGAGGCACAGTAGTGTCACCAAGGAATCCTCCACAATATCCAAGGAAGAAGAAGCAGAGGCAGAAGGGCTGACCCAGCTGGTCCCAGAGATACAGAGGACAGTAGAGATGGTCAAGAAACTCACCAGCAAGATACTAGCACAGAGACAAGGTCATTACTGGTCATTTTTTTTTGGGGGGGGGGGGGGCAGTTGAGATGGTTTATGATTATCTACCATTGTAGTGTTTAAAGCCTGTCTGTACTAGTTTGGCCAGGGGGATTAGACCTCCCTGCAAGGTCACTGACAGGTAGTTATCTCATCAAATCAGCTCTCATTTAACATAAGAAAAAGGGGATCATGGGGGACCAACAGGCACTGATTAGTCATTGTTTGCTATGTAGAGGGCGCAAGTAGCTATAAGTAGTGCAGTGGGGCTTTATAACCAGAGTTACCAGTTACCTTAAGTACCAGATAACATTGTCCATATCAGTATGTGAAAAAAGAATGAATTGTGAATGAAGAATATTAAAGATGTTTATGCCCATTCGCAGTTGACCTTGTGGTGCTTGACATTAATCAAAGCATAATAAGTGATGATAACATGGTTACTGCTTGATAAACAGAATACTTGGAAAAGACACCCAATCAAATTGATTTCAAAGTAAACTGATGTAAAATGGTCAGCCAGCTGTATAACTGTTTGGTTTGAGCTACCAAGGCGCTCATGAGAAATGACCAGTCCAGGCATGTTAAAGGAGAAGGTCCCAGCTCCTGCCATGGAGGTTGCAGGGTTGGAGAAGGTGAAGACTTTTTTGTGGAGGGCCTTTGTTATTAATATCGACAAACTAGTCACTTCTGTCAAGTTATTTGAGCTGGAAAAAGAAAAGTATGCAATAACTGTGTTATGTTTACATTTGTAGGTGAGCTCAATGATCTTGACGGTGCAGGTGCTTCTGCCGGTGGCTCTAACTCAGAGGCATCCAAGTACCAGTCTGCTGATGAGAAGTACATTGCAGTCATGACTGACCTTCAATTTGGTGAGTTCAACATTTCAAGATAAGAGTGGTGGTGTTCCTATTTGGGTTTGAACAAACTGGCAGAAATGCAGGCACAGCAATGACGTCTCAACTTGAAATGCCATTAAAAACATATCTCAATGTTCACAATGTTTATTAGTCTTTGGGTACATTTTTGTATCGTTTTCTATAAATGGCATTTGTTCTTATTCAAAAATAATTTTCTGAATTTTTTAAGCAAGGAAATGTTCAGTTAAGGCTCAGTTAATTTAAGTATTTATGTTGTGAATTAATCTTTTGTTTTTTGTTCAGACACTTTCCAAATGGTGACAGAGGACAGCAAGGGTAAGATCCAGTTTGCAGTGCCACACCACTACGCGTCCAATGCCAAATCAGTTGGGAATGTAACTAATGCAGCACGAGCAAGGAGATTAGCTCAAGAAGCGGTGACACTCTCAACGTCCCTGCCTCTCTCTGCTTCATCCAGTGTCTTTGTTCGGTGTGACGAGGATAGGCTGGATGTGATGAAGGTGATGAAATACTTGTAGCCAGACAATTTTACTAACAGGATTATCTATAGACGGGACACCTAGTGATAGAATGTATAGTGTTGATACATTTTGAAGCGGCTAAAAGACACAATAAATTGATATTTGGGTGGTCATTGTGAAGGTTTTGTCGTCCTATGGAATGATAGGAATGTAGGTCATGTTATATGTATTTTAATTTCATCATTGTAACCTTGTTTTGTACTTTAGCCAACCTGCTTTATTGACCACTTGTATCCAATGGGCACCTCTCTGAAGGCTGCATCTTTTTTGTATCCCTTTTTCTTCTTCATGGAAGCCTGCATTAAAGTTATTACGTATTTGAATAATCTATCAGAAAATACATACAGATTTTCTTGTTTCCCTTTTGAGCAGTCACTGTCAAGAAGCTTGCCTGTGATATGTGTGTGGACGAATAACAAGGAACAAAAAATGATTATGTTACCATTTTTTAACAAGCAATGGATCCATGTCTTACTTCCCACCCAGGTCCTCATCACTGGTCCATCAGAAACACCTTACTCTAATGGATGCTTTGAGTTTGACATCTATTTCCCTGCTGACTATCCTAACTCACCCATGCTTGTCAACCTAGAGACTACAGGACAACACTCTGTGCGCTTCAATCCAAACCTCTACAATGATGGCAAGGTGAGGAGGTCTTTGGGCTGTTAAAGTACCGCTGTGTAAAAGATCATGGGGTGATAGGTCTTTTTGCGTTGCTGCCCCACATGCCTGGAATACCCTATTTTTGGACTTCAAGTCGAGCTCATCAATTAGAACCTTTCAACAAAAATTGAGACCTTGTTGATGAATAGGGCATACTGTTAATGTTAGGATTATTATTTGAGTTAGAATATTTTGTATTACTTTTGGTTATTAGTAGTTTATCTGTAGTTATGTTGACCATTTGTCGCCTTTTCATTTTGTAATATCTTAGTTCTGTTGAATTTTGATTAATGACCATATTCTTGTAATATGTTTAATTTGTTGATCTGTGCGCCAAGGGTGCCTATATGTCGGCAGAGCTGTGCGCAATATAAATGTAGAATTATTATTATTAGTAGTAGTAGTAGTAGTGTGATTGCAAATGATGCATGTGAATACGTTAGTTATATGAGATCAACCTGTGTGCATCTCTCATAAAGCCAATTGAGTGCAATAGCTGTACTTGGGCTCATCAAACACTGATAGCTCTTTAAAAAAGGCGTACATCATTTGTTTCATACAATGAATCTCATAGATCCTTGTTCTTTGATTTTTGGAAAGGAAGACAGTTTTAAATTGTCTACGTCATTATCTATGGCAGATAATACCAACTTACGTCAATTAACTTTTGCCTGCATACAGTATAAGTAAAGACGTGTCTACATGTGCTCGGCTGCACATCTAAAAAAAAACTAAAAAAACATAACCACCACCACACATTAATAAGTCATTAAATTGTACTGAAATGTATAATTGCAAAAGGAATTCTTGATCTTATTAAATATACCCATTAAAAATGAGTACTTTGTTCACATTTTCTGTAGGACTGTGACTGAACATGAATGTATTGCCTTTGTTTTGTTTACAGGTGTGTTTAAGTGTTCTTAACACATGGCATGGCAGACCAGAGGAGAAATGGAACTCACAGACTTCCAGCTTTCTACAGGTATGGCAGTACTGACCCACAAAGTTTTTTGTTTTTGTTTAATGTCATAAGAAATATTTTTTATTTATTTTTATGTTCCCATGAATCCTGTGGGGAGATGGTCCCTGATGCTCTTTGATTGTAGGTTCTCAGCAAGCCTATATGTTGAAAAAATGAATTTCGGTTATTACAGAAATATAATTGTTGATTTGATAGTGTATCACATTTAATTTGTTGCACTTAAAAATTGAGGAGAAAGAGCTGGGGGATATAAAGAGGATAAGACAAGTAGACAGATAAATTATGAGGCTGACAGACAGCAATAAACATAACACATGAGTGAGAGAGAGAGAGAAAGTGGGGGGGGGGGGGGTGGCATTGCGGTGATGTGTCATCATCATTCTCTGAGTAAGACAAAGGAAATATGTTACAAGAAAAAAGATACACTATGTTTTATAATTCTAACTTTCTTTCCTGGTATTTTAGGTGCTGGTTTCCATCCAGTCCCTGATCCTTGTTTCTGAACCCTACTTCAACGAGCCAGGTTACGAGAGATCTCGGGGCACCCAGGCTGGCACCTGGAGCTCAAGAGAGTATGATGCTAACATCATGCAAGCCACTGTGGAATGGGGCATGCTGGACATGGTCAGAAACCCACCACCAGTCTTCAAAGATGTAAGTAACTAGGATGATGGGTTGGTGATTGGGGAGGAGGTGGTGTTGTTTTCTAAAGCTGTGTGTGAGTCAGTGATTTTTTTGATTTTTTTAGGGGGGGGGGTGCATTTCTCTTCTCCAGTACAAAGAGCACATGTATTTAGTAAACAAATTGAAGAAAATGGTAATAATATTCTTCATCTTTTGGTTCAGGTTGAACAGATGGATGCTATTGGCAGTTTAGTGATGATAAGTATTCTTGTTTCTTTGTCAAAAAGAAGAGGATCATTTTGCTGCTGCATTATATATCAAAAGTTTATTCATCCAGTTACAGATGTTGCCTTTAGTATTTTGAATATGATACAAGGATGTTGACCGTCTTTCACAACAGATGAAGGATCTGAAGAGAGAGAGAGAGAGAGAGAGAGAGACAGACAAAGATTGATCATTTGTGCTTTGTATTTACAGGTTATACAAGCCCACTTCTACATGAAGAGAGCAGAGGTGATGGGGCAGTGTGAGGAGTGGATCGCACTGGTTGGTCAGTACTGCAATGATAAGAGGGTTGGCAGGAGTATGCTGCATCACTGGAAGAATCTAAAGGTAGGCCCATCATGGTGGTGGTGGTGGTGGTAATGGTGATGATAGTGGTGTTGAAAAAGATGCCGATGATGATGGTAGTGGAGATGGAGGTGGTAATGGTGTTGGTGGTGGTGGTGATGGTGGAGGTGGTTATGATGATGGTGGTGGTGGTAATGATGATGCTAGTGGTGTCGACAAAGATGCTGATGATGGTAGTAGAGATGGAGGTGGTAATGGTGTTGGTGGTGGTGGTGGTGATGGTGGAGGTGGTTATGATGATGGTGGTGGTGGTAATGATGATGAAGATGATGGTGTAGATAATGATGATAGTGATCATGAGGATAAAAATTATGTTGATAATATGATTGGTTAATCAATGGTAATGATTACGGATGACCCTCCGTACACATTGAAATTTCTTTTTTTGTAAACTTTAATTAACAGTTTTCTCTTTCTACAACAGAAACATACAGCAAAGCTGAGAGAAGAACTCAGCAAGCTCCAGCCACCAGAATTCCTTAGAGAACAACTAGATCCAGAGGTCGAGCCCCTACCCCCACTCTCATCGGACGCCACCAATGATGTCAGCTGTGCCTCGGTCTCTGAAGATGCAGACAAGAGCAGTGAGAATGATGCTGAGCACAGTGGATCATCGTCATCATCACAGGAGATTACAACCGCAGAGACATCGACGGCTGACAGTCAGATTGCAGAGCCAAGTAATATGTTTGGGATGCCTCCAGGAGGGGTCGTTGTTTATGACCCTGTATGGGGATTTGATTGAAGTAAGTGACTAAGTCTGAAAAAGTCTACAGAATTCCATGGTTATCCGTCATCTGCTCAGTAACGTATCATTGTTAAGCAAATCTAACTCTCTTCACTAAACTCTCCAAAATGCACCTTTGTGTAAATAGTGACACACAAAACTCTGGAATTCAAAGTTGTGTATTTATTTCATCAATAAATCATTATGGTATTACACAGAAAATTGTACAATGATAATTCTGTGTAATTTTATGCCCATTTTACATCTCTTGCACCCCTTGTATACCCTTGCATGCAACATTAATGTCCACAATGGCCCGAAACACAATGGAGTAATAAATAATGTGTGCAATTTAGGGGCATTAGTTAGTTGGTACAGGGTGAATGGCAGGTGAGACAGCAGCGATGATGATGATGATGCTGGTTTGTATGAGGTGTATGGAATCAGTAGTTCCAAGTTTCCATACACAATTTTGAACTAAGACTTAAGATTTATGTTGCTATCTGCAAGAAACTATATGGAATGTTTCTATTTATATGGTATCGCATTGGGTTTGTTTTATCTTTCTGCTAAGTATTCTTATTCATGACAGTTAAACTAATCATCCATTACATATTCTATGTGCACGTAAAAGCAGCCAAGGCTTGAAGCATATTGTTGGCTTAGTGATTTGCTTGGTGTTCATTTGAAAGTAATTACCATTCACTCAAAATATCATTAAGTAACTTTTATGATATCATAGAGTAACTTTTATGATGTACATGTCTGGAATACAAGACCACAGTACACTCTCAGTTTTGAGCAACTAGACTTGTTTATGTAAAGAAGAAGTTGAATATTACTATGTACAGGTATCACGTATTGGTGTATGATGTGTCTTTCATTAGAACTATAATTTTTAACCTTATGCGAAAAATGCTAATAACAAATGGCTGTTGTATGTACATCAAATTCAATTCATTACAATCCCTGCTTTAGTTTGGAAATCATTGCAATGTTCATCTGAAACTGATTTGCACCATATTAAAAGATCACTAACGAAGCTGCATTCTTTTCATTCAGTTTTTGTTTTCATTTTCTTGTTGAAAGTTTATACTCGTCTCACACAGAAGAAAGATAAATATATTTGTAGCCAAGCTGGCAATGTAGTTATATTCATGTAAGGTGTAAACAAAATGAAAGGAAAGAAATTTGTTGTAAATGCCGTAATTGTCTATTTTTGTTATCTTTTTTTGTAAAAAGATAATTAGCAAGTCATAATGTCTTCACACAGGCTGACATAGCTCAAGTGAATTTGATACAGTTTTTACATTTTGCGCTCATCTGTACCTTAGTATAATAAACTTTAAAAATGACATCTGGTTTGACTGCACAAGATTTTATTTACCAGGATGCGAGTAAATGTTAGCACATAAAAATATTATAACTTTTTCTTTGTTATTATTTTGATTTTTTATAGAATTTGTCAACACTTTTGTTTTATAATTTTTATATTTCTCTGGTAATGGAGTAATTTTATAAAGAATTGACACTCTTTAGTAAATGTGATATGTAATCAGATTGATTTTACTTTGTTTTATTATCACTTTTAACTATGATTTTCCAGTATTTAGCGACATCTTCCAAATTGTCATTTTGTTTAGTTATCGTAAAAAAAACAAATGATTCAATTTCATTTTTAGACTATATTAGCAGCTGCAGTGTACAGAAACCCGTGGTTCATATTGATCAGTGAGAATTATTATGATTCTTTTGTGTGATATAATAGGAAGTATGAACGTTATGAACCAAGAAGTGTGGAGGTGAATACCAATAAATGAAAGAAAAAAGTGCAGTACTCCGGTAGTATATATTATTTTGCATACTATTGCCCTATATATAAGAGGGCTTTCCTTTCATTCTTGAGAAATGACTGTAAATACAAACTGTAACCTGTATATTAGTTTATCTTTTGCCATTTGATTCCCCCCCCCCCATCCTCTTTGCTAATGAATGCTCAAATCTGGGACAAGTTTTGTGCGAAATGTTTTTTTTTAATCTGTTTCATTTGTGATGAATTAGACTAGTATCAGAAATGTGATTAACATGTGCAAGAGAATCAACACATTGATGTTGTAATCGGGTGTTCTTATGATGTGGTCGTTTTGATTGTTGTTTTCAGAGATTTATCATTTTGAAGTTACTCTGAAATCTTGTTGAGACACAGTTACTAGTTAGAAAGGACCAGCCACTGAATTCATTTGCAATATTCAGGTAATACTTGTTTATTTAGAGTATTTTATGGCTGTGTATAGTCTGATGCAAGAAGTCAGCATATGGTAAGTTTTGTACTGAAGAGACGTAAACAAAGATGTGACATATGAACATGAATGCTTTAGTTAGACATTGATTGTTATGAAATAGAAAAGCCGTTATTGTATGTACTATTTATTTTTGGTTGTTAAATTCATTTTATTTTCTATCAGAGCACATACTCCTTTTTAAAAGTTGAAAGACAAAATGGATGATAGATGATGATAGAAGCGTGTTGCACATAAGGAATATCTATGTCTATGTGATAATCAGAAATATAAAGTACAAACAGATCACTCTGCGTGTCTTATCAACAAATAAGAACACATCAAAATCTACTGTCATTTTTTGCAGCTTTGAATTCTATGTCACTTAGATCGGCAGATTGTTAAGAACACCCACTTTTTGTTTATTTGACTGCAATATCTAGGAATAATGTGTCTAGGTAACATAAAGTCATGGTTTTGTGGAATGTCTTAATTAGAAGAGGGCACTTGGTGCCTATTTAAACACCTATTTGATTCAAAATTGAATTGAAAAGGGATCCATCCTAAATTGTCAATTTATTTCAGCTACTAAATTGTGTATTTTTCTTTGTAAAATGTCAGAGATAGAATTAGACCTCAGTGTATAGATTTCAGTGCTCTTGTATGATTCTAATTTATAGAGGCCTAAAAATATCTGTTCTATTATATTATATACATAATACATACTTTAAAGAGATTTGTGGGGAATCTGTTTTATGTTAATATGTTTGAATGTTTCGTAATGCACTGATAGTCCTCTCAGCTTTGCCAACGTTAAGTAGCATGGATTATTGGATAAATCCTCCCTCGTTTCTGTTTGATTACTCAGAATATTACAGACAATATCTCCTTTAATACTTATGTCATTTAGCATCAAATCATATTTCATGTACACCCTTTAGAGATGGTAAGAAATCCTCTTTCTTTTATTTCTGTGGAGTTACAGTAGTCATTTTATCTATATTAAGGTTATGATACGCCATGTATAAAAGTATTGACCTACTTTATGCTTTGATTTGTAAGAGTGAAGAGCATGTCATTTTCAATTATGCAAAAATAGTTTATTCAGTGTAAGATTATTGTTAAAGTCACCCTTTTTATGATTATACATGTATAATGTAGATATTGTTGTGTAAGTATCCTGGAATCTTATTTAAGAATGTTTTACTTCATTGCAGAGAGAATTATCACCAAAAAGTGATCCGATTCCTGTGAAACACATGAATGTCAACATGAAAAACAAATTGCTTTAACTTGTGCAGAAATGTATGTAGAATGTTCAAGTGTATATTGAAGAATGTGTGAAATATAACTATGTGAAGACGGATCAGAAATATGATCCAAATGATATCTTTACCTTTCTCACCACTTGAGAACCAACTGTGTATACTTATGAACTGTTATGTACAGGCAGATAAATAAAAAATAAAAATAAATTCTTAAGACATGCAATGAAGAAATGCTTTCAAATATTGTTTTATTTTTAGTAAAAAAAAAGTATAAATATAATTTTCATCATTCTGATACACATCTAAAATACTGTACATCTTTTTTTAATGCAAAAATTCCTGTGTAATACCATCATCTAACATATAAAATTCTTCTTTCATTTATTTATTGATGGAACACTTATCTCCATCTAGTTCAAATTCACAAATTCACAAATAGATAAATAAACAAAAAACAGCAGAGCGTGGATAATTCAAATGTTTTTACCCAATTGTTACCCAATCAAAAAAGCCATTCAACTCAGCCCTGAAAATTTTTCTCCTGAATTGTTAATATAGTTTTTTGCAACACAATCTTAATTAACTTTGATGGAATCAATGAAAAGATCATTTGGTAACAGAACTAGGGAAGTTTAAATGAAGGTACTCCGATGAAAGATTGGAAGACGGCAAATTTCTTGACAAAGCTGTCATCAATGGACTATCATCTGGCATGTCCACCACCTGTGAACATCGTTTGGCACTTGTAGGAGCAGAAGTAACCCTTCATGAGGATGGGTGCAGCGCGGCGTTGGAAGTCCGAGGATGTGACTGTGTGGGCTATCTGTGAGAGATTCAGGGGCACGGCAAACGTCCCATAGGGATGGCCTTCAACACTGATGGGTGTGCCTTGGAAGCACCAAAGCCATCGGGAAGGTGAGAGGTAGAAGCACAATGTCACTGGAATGTCCCCCTCTGTGAAAGGCAGCCTTCAAGAATACACAAGAATAAATGGAGACATTCAATGTTACCACCAACAATACAAGATGCATGTACATCCCACCATTACAATTGGGTTATGTGAATAGTTATGTGAATAGAGTTCACTACCTTATAAATGACCCGAAGATATGGTGGTGAGCCAATAGCAGAACTAATACAGGCACAACTGCAAATGAGTACAATTTTCTACAGCCTTCTCTTCAACAGCTCAATGTTATATACTGGCATGAATCACAAAATTAAACTGCTATTTTAATTCACAGCTGAACAAATTTGATATTTATGTATTTTGATGAATTTAGTATCTGCTATACATATCCAATCATCTATCCTATAATAACAATTCAGGAAATTGCACCTCATAGAATTATGTCAACTTACTTGGCTGTAATCACTGTTCTCCCTGCTAGCTCCACCAGTTTAGGCACATGCTTCGGAGTGTCTGGTATATCTATTGAGCTGCTTGCTGCATATAATGCTGAGTCGCACCCTGACAAATCAATCTCCTCTAGTCTGAGCTTTGAGAAAGAAGATGGAACAAATTTGATGTCACTGCCACTCATGTTCAGAAAGCGAAGGTGGTGAAGTTTCCCAAAGTTGTCCGGTAAGGTCTCCAGACTGTTATGCGAGATATCCAATCTGACCAGTCTTGCTAAGTTCGCTAGTTCAAAGGGTAAATGTTTGATATGATTGTGGGAAATGTTCAGACATTGCAATGTTCTTGCCAGGTGCAGACTTTTGCATAGTCCCACAGGTAGATATTGGAGTTGGTTGTGCGAGAAGTTGAGTTCAGAAAGGTTTGTTAGTTGATCAAGATTCCCTGGGATCTCACAAATGCTGTTGGAGCTCAGGTCTAGTCTTTTGAGATGCTTCGCTTTCAGAATTCTGCTGTCCACTTTCTTCAAACTACAACCTTTGAAAGGAAGGGGAAAACATAATTCAGAATCGTGTTATAAAACTCATGCAATAACGAATGATGTTCCAAAAATCCTAATGACAAAAAATATCATTAACAAGCACAAGCACTTTAAATCTCCATCATTTCACTGCAAAACTATGATTCATACAGCATATAAATTATTTGAAACATTAAAACTAACTCATACATGAACTTACCAAAATATTGTTACCTAAGAAGCTTTATTTTTAATCACTTTCTATATATATGCCATTATTGAAAATTGAGACATTCCTTTCAAATATAGATCGTACAAACAATAGTTGAGTTATCAGAGTAGTGGAGAAAACATACAAATCTTGAAAAGGAATTTTTTGTTAAAGCCCAAGATTGCTCTCGTAGGCCTGCACGCTACGCACCATTGACCTGAAGGAACTCCATTCTTTGAGGAAAACCAGTGGTGATAGGATAGTCCTGGCGCCGATGAATCACCACATTGGTCTTGGGCCTCTCAACCTGGGACTGCTTGGCTGGGACTAGACTGGAGAGCTGGACATTGGGCAGGTCCTGGTCTCGGTGGGCTAAATTGACCGCCGTCAGGAGGACCTTTAGCTGTAGAGGGTCAGCCTAGGTGATATTTAAGTAACATGAAGTGGTCAAGATATTACAAAATGAGACTACATCATGGTCAATAATAACAAGGTTCTGAGCATAGATGACCTTATATTTTGACAAATATAGTTCATTAAAAATTAAGCAGGACCTCCACATACGGTAAATATCTTTAAATGATCCCTAAAATAGGATAGTGAGAATTTCAGCATATAAATAATAAACATATTACAATATCCAGATATTTGCTGGTCAGTGCTGCAATGCAAACAATGTTACCCTGCATGATGAAACTTGTATAGCATCGTGCAGGTTCCCTGAGTTCAATACAGTATGTAATATAGCTCTTCCATACTGTAATTCACAAAATCCAGAATTATTTCATATATACAGTGTTCATTCACACTGTAATTTGTCACCTTATGCCCCAGTGAAACTGCCTAACCGACTCTAACCAATTGTTAGCTTAGACATTTGGTGTAACGGTAATCCTAGTTTGGTTTGGTTTCGGTTTCGGTATTGTCTGTCTGAATGAGGTAACACATAGCACTTAGTTCCTGTCTTGGGTTCTTGAAGACTTACCTTGCTGATGCAGACATCTTGTGCAGGTTCATGAATGCGGATAGTGGCCTTGCCTTCTTGAACAAAGCGTCCAAAGATCTTCACCACATTCCCTTTCAACTGGATAATAACAAATTAAAACATAACCTCTTTGATATTGTGAATAGCTTTTAATATCCAAAGACATGTCCATTCTTATATTGTATACATGTACCAGAGACTTTAGTATCTGCAATTTGCTGAAATTAATTTGAAATATTTTTCAGTAAGGCTACCCATTGCTGAATAAACTCTGTGCAGTAGATCTCTATATTTTATAAAATAAATGTTCCTTTTTCAATTTTTACAAAATGGATGAATGGTTCTATAAATGAAATTAAAAAATTCAGAAACAAATACCTTACTGTTTTAATGTCATGACATTACACACTCTAAATCCTATAAATATATGACATGCATGAGCTTTCTTGCTTTTCATGCCCTTTAGCCTTAGTTACAATAAACAATCAAATAAACAAACTTCTGTATTTTTTCAATACTGCTTGACATCAGGATAACAAAAACTTACACAATACTTTGCTCCATCACGGTCTTTAGCTGTGCAAATTGCAAGGAAGATCCCACCATCTCTATTATCAGCCAGTGGTCGTCGACCAATCACAATAGAGGCCCTCATGGAACGACCTCTCTTGATCATACCATGCGATGGCAACATTCGGTTCTGAATCTCAACATCACAGGGAAGTCTCATGTTTCTGTTTGATTTTCTGTAATTATGAAAAGATAAAACAAAATGTGTACTGGGGTTAATTTGTTGTAACTTTATTAGATCTAGATTTAATATCTAGCATAGGTGAACATGTGTATGGTAGAGGGTCCTAAAGCTACATGGGGCCTTAAGCTGTGCACCCCACAATTACGTGCAATGCAAAGCGTTTTTGCGTCTTTCTTTTAATGTGACTGAGCAAAGAGAATCTCATTGAGGTTTTTGAATGTGTGCTCCTCAGTGAATTGAATCGAAATTACGTGGAAATATATAACCCTAAACGTAGTTTATTGTTACAAATGTAAGAAACAATATTTTCAAAAAATTGTGTTGATTTTTCTTAATTTTGGGGGGTTACCCCTTTACCTCTCATCTTAAAGATCAATGGCCAGCACCAATATCACACAGCCCTGTTTCTTAAGACTTTTGTTCTAAAAGAACATGTTCAAAATTGTCAGTTTGCTAAGACCAACATCGGTACCAGTAACAGTCAATAGTAACACTATGGTGTGACCATAGTTTGTGAATGACCTAACTTCGCTATCTCAAAAATTTGTAAGATTTCGAAAATCTGATATTATACCAATGGAAAGAGGGACATGAAATTACCCAGAGATGGAATTTTCTCTGGAATAGGGTGTGAAATTATGAAAATATTGACAAAAGATCGCCATTTTGCGGTCATTTGCGTCTGTTCATTTTGAGAGCAGATATCGTCCACCTTTTCGCAGACATCTAATATTTTTGATCGGCACGTTGGCGATGCGAAAAACGGATTCCGCAATGACTTTCTTGATGCATTTTAGACTACATTGACTTTGTACAGAGATTTTCACACTATGAGCGATAAATCCTTGGGAAGACGGACAACCCATAAAAGTAGAGGGTGAACGTGAACTTGGGTTATTTTTTTTTTCGGAATTGGTTTTTAGCATCGCCAGCGGGCGGTTCAGAAACCCGAAACCCGCAGAGCGCCGATGAAAAAAAAAAAATCTGCAAAAAACGATCCTTATTTTAGAGGACGCATTTTTTTTCCGCATTTACGAGGATAACCTTGTTTATGAGAACGATCCTCATTCTCAGACCAGCACCCTACCAGTCCTAGCCCCTAGGCCTAGATCTAGACCCTAGTCCTAGATGTAAAGTCTAGTACTACTACTAGTATGACGGTACTACTGGCGTTTGTCATTCTCATGGTAGGCAAATTCATGCAAAAAAATATATTCAAAAAATTGACTTGAAAACACATCAGACAATTAGTCTGAACCGAGTCAGGAGCAAATTTGAAGAAATTATATTTTTAAATGTTGTAAAACCAAAGATATAAGAAGAAAACTGACCAAGTATCTGTACTAAAAATCGTACATGTAAAATTGGTCGTATACATTCGACAGCTGAAAATGACGCGCACGGTTGCATTACGTGCGTTCTCGAATCCAAAATCATTCTTCACACACACACTCTCGCCATACCGCGAATGGTCCGTCATGGGGAGCTAGCCGGCTGAGAGTTTGCAGCGATACCAACGCAGCTTCGGAGCTCCGCAGAGCGCCATTTTAGCGGGACTCGGAAAGGTTAGCGTGGGAAGGCAGCGGCCTAGCTTTTTGACCAAACAACGCTAGATCGGCTGCTGGCAAAATGAAAATAACTACGATCGCGAACATCGTCGGTTTCTTAACTTTTCAGTGAGATAATTCTGAATTCTAATTGAGACTATATAATCAATTGAATCGACAAAGAAACCTCGGTAGAACTCTTATAACTATACAAAAGCTTGTTTATTTCTTCATTTGACATTTTGTTTTCGACCATTTTTTCGTGCGCGAGTCAATGCAAACTATGTATTACCAAACTTTCAACACGCAAGGAACGGGGAACACTCGCGGACCTCGTAACAAATTCGTTGCAAAAAAAAATTTCAAGGGTGATTTTGAAGCAGTGTAGAATATTGGCGCTGCAATGCGCAGAAATATACTTGAAAGAAACTTAATAAATCAAACCTGAATTTTCAGAAAATCGTATTTGTATTAGTGTACCTAGATGTGACTTGTTTATAACTCAGATTTTATGAAGATTTGTCGGGAAAAAATGTCATTTTTTTCCATTTGGTGGTCATTTCTAGGCTAATATTTCAAAAGTTGCATCAGTAATGGGCCCGATGTTTCTCTTATCGTACTCGCATGTTATTTCTACATAGATTAAACATAGGATGGTTAAGGGTAAGACCAGATAACATTATAAAAAAGATATATCCTTCCACCCTCCCATATCCAAGTTTTGGGCTGATTATTGCCGACCCACCGCAGCAAGGCCATTCAGATTTTCGTACGGGCGCAAAGCGCCCTCTAGTGCCCCATGAATGTGCCTACTCATGGTCGTAGAACTTTATGGAATTAGATCTACAATTAAATTCAGGCATTGTAGCAGTGTGTGATAAGTGCGATTGCACTGTAATTTGTCTCCCTATATGATATGGGACTAATAACAGTAATTTAAACCTAGACTATTGCCACTATAAAGTGTTTTCCAACATTACTTTGGGTATTTTCTTCACCTCAGTCCCATTCGATCGATTTCGTGTCATTGTCATTAAGTTAAGTTCAGGGTCTATTATCTTTAAAATGTAGTTATCTACAGACTACGAGGTTATGTATATTTATTATATACCTTGAAAGCTAGGCAAATAAATTACAATACAAGCAAGTTAGTTTAATCGCATTCTAAAATAGGAAAGTGGGAAACTTACCACTGCACCGCCAGTTCAAAATTTTCGCTGCAGCCGCGCCAAGTCTAACGCTGTCCGAAAGCTAGAGTAGAGGGCTCCCTTCACAAAATCTGGATTTTACGTCAGATTAACTTTCACAATTTACTGTTCGTGAAGGTAACGAAAAACAAGTCAAGTTAGGACATTTGATGGTCAAGTTGGGTATGTTTTACTTTTCAGTTACATTTCGATAATTATTCTATATTTCCAAATTTCATTAAAAGAATATTAAAACATGAATGCGTATGTATTTGCCAATATTTTGCATGTTGAGATTATCGCTCTCTGTTTTTGCTGCCTACCTAGCTACCTGAAAAGCTACGCGCTAGCTCCGGATCTGCGCCAGGCCAGGGCAGAGGCCCAGTGCAGTGTTGATGGGGAGTCCTGCTATTGCATGTTTGTCTAACTTCTAAGTAATGTTAAGTCGAACATGAAATAATTTTTATTGAATTTTCATGATAATCATGAATGGGACTATGTTCTTGGTTTGGCGGGAGGTTTTTCATAAACCGGGAGATTCTACATCGTTTGCGGGAGAGCGGAGTCTCGCGCAACGAGCTGGTGAGTGGTGGGACGGCTGTGGGAGAATGAGCGTGGTGGAGGGTTGACACCCCTGCGAATCACATGATGACATGATTGAATCCAACCTAGGGCTAGCCACCCCAGACTCGCTGGCTTCATCTGACTAATCTTAGGCTTCTTAACTCGCTAACCTACGTTGCTACAAATGTACGGCCCAACGCGGCGAAACTGTATTTTTGCTTTGGCCAAAGTTTGGTTAAAATATCACAAATTTCACACCACATAATAACATCACAAAATCTACTTGAACTTCCATGAAAATTAATAGATCTTGGATAAAACTGATAATTTTTATTGAAGCGCAAAGAGAGTTTGTGATTTTATCAGTTTATCTTGTGTCATATTTGTGATATTTTTCGCCAAGCTTGGGTAAAAGGACAAAACCTTGCGCTCTGACCATGATGGCAGTTACTCTGGGAGGCTTCTGTCTGTCTTGAAAATACTCCTCCAACTCCAAGCAGACAGATTTTTTCATTCTAGTATGAAGTGTGATTGTGAAACTTGAAAGTGTGAATATCTGAATAGTTATTATTATATAAACCTGCTTTCGTAATTGTATTCAAATTAAATGTTATATTCCATAAAAATTGGTCAGTTATGGATGGAAGTACATGTACACTTGCAAGTCAAGAGCATTACATGCATGTTGTTTTATGTCTTGCGCTTATTTCATGTCAAGAAATACCTTCCCTTGCCACTGCCAGCACATGAAGTACACATATGATACTTTTGGTTCTGTTTTGCCAGAGATCATAAGCACATTACTGCGTGTATCTTCTTAATTCTATTCTATATACAGTGTGTTACTTCAACTCTGTTCAGGTATTAAATGTTGATACATCTCTGTCATTGTGACTGTATTTTTTGTTTTGGTAGATTGTTTTTGTTACAGGATGTTTGGCAAGTTAGCATTTGTAAGCTCTTGATGAAACAGTTTGCAACATGTAGTTCTATGATACATGTATCTCCATATTATACGGCTGTTTTTTAGAAAGTCTTTTCAATTTCATTACACCTAAAATGTTTGTTTTTTATAACCGAAAATGTACTTACACATAAAACAGGATGCACTTTTTTAACAAAGGAAGGAGAAGTAGAGGTAGAAGAAGAAGAAAAAAGGAGAAAAAGAAGATAATGATGATAAAGAAGTCAAAGAAGAAAATATAGAGGAGGAGGGATAAAGAGAAGGAGAAATCAATGATGCTTGATCTACCAACTGTGTTTTCTTATTATAATGAGTTTTTACTCTTTCGCTCTATGGAAAAGTTTCATTGCCCTATTTTTTTGCTTGTGTTTGTTTGGAGTTATGATTATTTCATACTTACATGTATTTCATACTTAGGTTAGTAACAAAGTTAAATTTGTGTGCATCTTTTTTTAATCTCTTACGTGTAGTGTATGTAGCTGCCAAGTGTTAAAATGTGAGATTGCATTACCGGTACTAGGATAGGATGTTTATGAAATGTTTACGTATGATCCTGTACTGGTGTGATTTATTTTGGTCAGTATGCCCATGTTACATGATAAATCATGATACATTTACAAGTATAGAGTACCGAAGCTGTGACGTCATAAAAATCTATTTTCAGAATTTCTCATTTTTTTTCTTCATATTCCGAAAGAACATAAAAAATAATGTCCAAATGTCGAAAACCAATTGAATATGTTAAGTATTGGCTGAGATATGACCATCTGAATAAATATACTCCCCATAGGAACTCAGTGTTATATGCTCTGGCTCCTAATGGTTAGGAGCCAGAGCATGTAACACTGAGTTCCCATAGGACATATATTCATTCAGATATATCTTTTTGATGGACATTATTTTTGATGTTCTTTCGGAATATGAAGAAAAAATTCAGAAATTCTAAAAATAGATTTTTGATGACGTCACATGTCACCACTCTATACAACCCTTTTGTGAGCAAACTGTTGTAGGGGCAGGTCAAAATTGATAGGGGTAAAAATAATAAAGGTGGAAGAAATAGAAGTGCAGTGTGTTCATATTCTTAGAATCGAGTCTAATGTTAGACAGTATGGTTCTATATATAGTGGAAGGAGTGGGTGGGTAGGTAAATAGAAATGTTTTTGTATTAATGTACCGTAACAAAACTTCTGAAACTAAAATTCCAGGTACATGTACAATTGTACATGTTTGCAATGTGAGTGATATTTTGATGCTTTATTTACTGTAGTACAGATACTGTAGGGCTGTACCCATTTTAATTTGTTGAAGAAAACATTCCCTCTATTTTTATCTTAATTGGATCGGTGGTGCATATATGCAGTTATTTGAGAATTCTGGTCTGTTTAATCATGGAAATTTGGTTGGCCAAACTTTGTTGGTATACACTGTAGGCTTCTGATCACTCTTCGCAAATTAAGTACATGAACAACTCTCCCCCCCCTTATTTTTTATAGAATAAGTGAGACTTAGATAAAGCTATCATTTTGACTAAAATGGCAATCAAACCTTTGTAATGAGTCAATTTGTAATTTTGTATGGAAGCAGAAAAATAAGAGAACTAGAAAGCAGAATGGCGAAAGTTTGAGATATATTGAACGAATAATAGGAAATTTATGAATTAATGTTTGAAATATGAAATCACAAAATCTGGTTAATCTGTGCAAATCTCAAATTGGCTATTTGTTCATTAGATTGTGACATAGTTACAGATTGTCATGTTAAATTCTGTTTTTCTCCTAAGTGCCTTTTCCCTTTGGGCACTAATAATATATTATGGAGATCATATTTAATATTCTAGGTCCTCTAAAAAGAAAAGAACATCCTGAATTATACATTTTGAAAAATTGCCATTATATTCATTTTGTATGTTGGAACAAATGGGAGGGTTGTCTGCCACAACGTCACAATAGGCGTGTCTGCACTATCTTGAGATTGCCAAATATCCAGCTATTTGAACTATCCCGATCGCAAACTATCCAGCTATTTGCGTCTTCATTAGACCGAAGTAGCAAATTAGCTGGATAGTTGGTGGGGATAATATCCCAAGATATCTCGGTCTAGTTTGCAAAATATCCCACTATTTCCCAACTAGCGGGATAGTTTGCGACCGTCTTCATTAGACCGAAGTACGGAGTCAAATATCCCGATCCCATCATGCACAACGATTTCCGGTTTTCCTCGCACAGTATGCGATCTATACCGCTCAGCGCACTGACCTCGCCGCGCTAGTACAACTAGTAAACACTGAAAACCGCAAAACCGCAAACTAGACCGAGATATCTTGGGATATTATCCCGACCAACTATCCAGCTAATTTGCTACTTCGTTCTAATGAAGACACAAATAAGCTGGATAGTTTGCAATCGGGATAATTCAAATAGCTGGATATTTGGCAATCTCGAGATAGTGCAGACACGCCTATTGGCATTACTGATTCAGCCAATTTGAAATTCCCTTACAAATGAATACATCTTTAAAAAATTGTATTACTTTCTTAACTTTGTAACGTTCACTTTCATTCAAAATTCCATCAAACCGCTCCTCTGATTTTTTGTTCAAAGCAATTGCTGTAATGGTTGATATGCATTTTTATGAAAATTTTAATTTGTATCAGAAATCACAAATTTGACCCCAGATTACTCATTTATTAAATACACAAACACTTATAACAAATAATGAGACTCACAGAAAGCTATCATTTTATCCTTATATGAAATTTTAAGATTCATCACAGTTTGTTCAATCCCATGTATGCCATCACCTGTCATTTAGTAGATCTTTCTCTGGGATCAATTTTAACTACCAAATACATAAACAAATCTTCAAATCAAATTGCACTTTGAAGATTGTTACTTTTAAGAACATCTATCAATATGGCATGCATGCATTAAACTTTTGTAAACAGTCTCTATTGAGTATATATTTTATTGGATGCATGTTATTCTGTGTTTGAAATGACATCGATCCCCCTGCAGGATACAAACATAGCTGGGAATGAACCAAGATAGTACATGGCTCAGCTTACACTGTCAACATCATTAGGCTATGGGCTGACATTTTGCAGCATCAGAATGCCATTTATTATGCAATTTAAAGCACACCTTGCCCCGATAGCATAGCTGCAAGGAGGGTGATGGTACCTAGAAGAAAAACATGGGGACTGCAGAGAAAGAAGTTCATTCGTGATCGAAAGTGGCCTTGACTTGAGTAGGGTCATAGATGGTGTGATATTGATTTGATGCAATGAGGAAGAAAGATGTAGGTCTATACAAACTGGTCTTGAGTATGGTTTTACACTATGTAGATATTTCATTAAAAAACATTTTCCCATGATTACATGTAGTATGCAGGGTTTTTGTTGTTGTTGCTGTATTTTTATATATTTTTTAACCCACACCCTCCGTCTTCTTTGTTTCTCTCCCATTCACTTTTGTAGAGGAGACAAGTTTTAGGCTATATATCTACATACAATTATGTTAGCATATAGTTCAAGTATAAATCACTTGATTCTGAGTGATCTTCATGGGAACTTTTCTTTCTGAAAATCATTGGCACTGGCACCGACTTGCTCAGTGTTCATCCAGTTTCCTACTCATATGCTTGTACTGTACAAGAAAGGGAAGATGAAAAAAGGGAAATGAAGGTCAGAACCAAGCTTTTGATTATTGTCCATGTGCCGTGTATTCCCACATTTGCCCAGTATTCTCCCGAGCCAGAAGTTGGGAGATGCATTACGTATCATCCGCTTCCACTGTAATATCGTCGGCACAGGGCTACTTCAAACGAGAGGCAAATTGGCAGTAATGGAGTCTGGGCATTCATTCTCATGATATTCTGTCATCAGAGTTAACCTGGCTCCTGTATTTTCCTGTCTTCATTACATAGTTGACATTTACCAAGCCTAGAGGGAGGAAAACATCTAAAAACAACCCTTAACCTATTTTGTATGTCATTACATACAATGTACAAGATACCATGTGTTAGTGCTCTGAATGAAGTGGTCCATAAAACTGCATAAGTTATGCTGGTGGTCTCAATCTGTTAGCGCTGATAGCCGCTGAATTGTAATTATGATAATTGCTGCCCCCTTTGAACCTCACCTGTACAGGTGCACGGGGACAGTGACCTAAAAACTAAAGCTCTTCAAATTACTTACCGGTACCTCTCTTAAATCTTCAAATAAGAAAACAAATCAAAGTTCTTCATTTGAGAAAGAACTCTCCAGAACCAGAAATGTACTAATGATTTTGTGCATAGACATTGAACTGCCCATTTAGGGAATTTCCTGAAATTCTACACTATACAGATGTTATTTTTAACTGATAATCAAGTGTAAAGTTCAACAAGGTGAATTTAACACTTACATGTTCATGTTTGTATTCATTATAATGCACAATTATACATACAATACATGTACTGTACGCATAAACTGGTAGCTCTGAAAACCTGGTTTGGATGGATCACAGGGCTCTTAAAATTTAGGGGATTTCCCCTTATAAAGGCCCTTCAGGGGGAAATGGTGTATTTTCTTAACCATAGCTCTTTAGACAGCATATTGGCAATTAATCATACCTTTACAAACATTTTGACTCACTGTAGGTAAAAAATATAAAAGCCTACAATAGATAGCTTTACCTCTCTCCCCCCCCCCCCAAAAAAAAAAAATAAATAAAAAATTGCAAGTACATGTACATGTACATACATGTACGTGCACATGAACTACATACGGTATTAAGCAAAATACATGTAACATTATGTTGACTATACTTGTACATATAACATGACAGTCGTAAAGTTCCAGTTTTTGGTTGTATTTTATCAAATTTGTGGAGGAGGAACAGTACATGTAGTGGCGGTGACTACAAAAGTGTGTGTCTTGTGTATACAAAAAAACTGCATCTTCCCTTGCCTCCAAAAATTGACTGGGAAGGAAATTTGGTTGTCAGACATCCAATAAATTATTGATAGGACTGCAAGCTGTATTTATGTAAGCACACAATCAACATGTTTTGCATCTCACAGTGTCTACTTAATCAAGTCTCTTGTACAGGCAGCCCACTTTTGTATTAAAGTACCGGTATGATATGATTTTTTGTAATGCATCCGTGTTATTTCCTTTTTCAAATATTAACAAACTAGAAGATGAAAAAAATAATAATGTAAGGCTACACTGTAAGCTATATCTTGCATGATTTTTTTGTTTGTAATAAATAAGAAAAATTGTCCTCGTTTTACTTTTACTTCTAAAATACCATATTTGCAATTAAAGAGATTTCAACCATAGCTATTTTGGTTAACTATCCGCAATATAGTTCATCGCATAACATTTGGGACATAGATGTATCATGTAGTCCCTGTCAAGAAAATTGAAGGAAATAACCAATTGGGCAGTATATCCCTACACAGGTGTGGCTTTCATTCAATAGCACTACCACCCAGGGTTAAACATGGGGCTCATCATATCCCATTCATGGAGCTTTTGTAGACCTCTGTGATTATAATTGAATCCAATTATGTTTTAGACAGAAAGTTCAAGGTTATGCAGGGAGGCCCCTACACATTTCTTGCTTTGATGAGATGTTTGGATTTACACATGATTTGAAGAAAAAAAGATGGGGAAATACAGGGATTTCAAAAGAGTAGGACTTGGACTCTTGGAGTTCAAGTACAGAGAATGCTTTGATTGCTTGTATTACCTAAGAAGATAGTTTGAATGAAAGTTTGTCCAAATGTTTTCAGAAGCAAGATTAATAAGTGTTGAATTTCTCAAGAGAGTTCTTTGAAATGACTCTTTTGGTTATGATGATGTTGTTATTTATGAGTGAGGAGTTATTCAAACTGTAGAATACTTAGAATGATAATAATAATATGTACCAGTTAATATAGTGCAATTCCTGTCCTAAGACATATCAGTGCGATTTACATAAATTACATATTACCCTAGCTTCAGCTCTGGCAGCCGTTTTCAGTGCACAGTGCATTTCAAGGAATGATCCTACCAGGTACCCATTTACCTCACCTGGGTCGAGTGTGGCAAATTTAGATTAATGTCTTGCCAAAGGACATTGGTGCTGCGGTGGGTCATTGAACCATGAACCTTGTGATCCACTATCCGGTGACATATCTACTTGACCACGACACCTCTACATATACATGAATTCTCATACATGTATATCAGCACAGTATGAATTTTCCTTTCCTTTTTTAAAACAGCAATCATAAAAAACCACACCAAACAAAGAAACAAACAACAACATAGAGACAGATATTCTTTTTTCATTTCTTTCTGGCAGCTTGATACAGATACTGTACTTGCAGGCATGTACCGTAGGCATATTGTGTAATCAACTATTTTCATAATAATAATATAAAATGCTCAAAATGGTAAACTTTTGAGGTCTGTTACTTTAGAAAGAGAACAACTGGCCCAGATTCTATTTGATATCATAATAAATTACCTGATCTATAGTTCTGTTATTTTGCCTTATGTACTGTATGTCATTTTCATCACTATTAAAAAAGTATAAGAATCTTTTTCATGCCATGTCTCACCTTTTACCAAACTACAGTACGTGTATACATGGCATTTAAAGCACCTGCAAAGACTTCCTTGGTGAAGTCAATAAACTTGTTATGAAAATGTGAAAAGGAAGTGCATGAAAGTCACTGATCTACTATGAACTTGCATGTGACTACTACCGGTAGCTCCTCTTGTATTTTGTTCTTATCACCTGTACAGGCATTCGCACAAGATGTCTACCTTTATGTAAGATTATACAATACATGTTGCAGCTACAGTGTGTAATGAAATAAGTAACACTACCTCAGGCTTCTGTAGTTTTGTTTTTATCACCTGCCTTGTGTAGATTTGAAATCTTATCAGTTGAAACTACTGTATGCTTGACAGTTATTATGGTAAATGATAAGTTGTCTACACTAAGTGGTTATATTGAATGTTTGAAAAGTCAAAGCCAAGCTTCACACATATCGAATAAAAAAAAATACGAAGATTGAACTTGCCAAGGTGAAATATATTTGAGCAAACTTCCTTAATTCATTATTGTATTACATATACAGGTATAGTTATTTGAACGCTTTTATTTTCCTTGAATTTCGTAAATTCAAGTAAATATTTTACATGCTGACATGCAGTTTGTTCACACCTCCAAATTTGCTCAATTTCTTTGTGTCATTGAGTTGAAAATGTTGTACTGTTGACTGTATCTAGTGAAACAGTATGACTGCAGAGCCATGAGGGAGAACAATTGGTGCTAGCCTGGTTAAACAAGACATATCATCACCATCGTCATCAACTCATCATCATCATCATCTTCATTATTATTAGTAGTAGTAGTTGCAGGGGCGGATCTAGCTTTTTGCTAAGTGGGGGTTTGACCAAAATAATGACGATGCGGAGCATCGTACACGAGCCGCGAGGCGGCGATCCGATTTTTTGGGGGGTGTTTATTTGAACCCCGTAAGTGATGTTTTCCTGGCATCTATTAACACAATGGAGACCATAAAAAGCAGTGCATGATAACGTCTTTTTAAATCAAGTAACAGTTTAATACATAGTTATATCCAGAGTTATCATGTGTTTGGTTAAGTTACCAGATGAGTTGAATATCTTCTCACAATATTTGCACTTGAAAGGGTTTCTCTCCAGCGTGCGTTCTTTTTTCTTTCTTTTTTTCTTTCTTTTTTTCTTTTTTTTTCCTTTTTTTTTTTTTTTTTTTTTTTTTGGGCCGCCCAAGGGGAGGGGGGGGGGGTTGCAACCCCCCCAACCCCCCCTCTAGATCCGCTTCTGAGTTGTAGTATTGTTATTTATCTTGTCAAATGTGTGAGCAATTAGAAGTTGAGAGTTTTGTGCAAGCTTCTACTGTGAGATAATTTTACTTACCGGTAATGGAATGTATTACATGTACCGGTACTGTATGTTAAAATTTGCTTTTTGATAGAGCTATTAAGTACTGGCATTTAAATGCCTAGCATAGTTGGTCACACAGTTTAAGTCACTGTAAAGCCTACTCTAGTGCATGTAAGCTATGCCATCATATTCAGAGAGAAAAAAATAAGTCAATTTCCAGCAATATCATGAACTTGAAAGAAGATAAATATCTGCCCTCAGGAAACGAAACCTAGCATGGGTGAAATTCCAGGTTGCCTTCTTGAAGCAAATTAATTCCAACACTTCAGTGATGGATTTGGCCATATCTTGACCTTGCTGACCTAGGTCAAAGTTATGTTGGCCAAGCTACAGGTTGTTTACAATTGTTGGGAAGGTATTTGACTTTTTTTTTTTTTTCTTGAAAAACTGTTTGACCTTTTTCGTTTAGAAGACATGTTATGTGTGTAAGCTTGATCTCTCGAGGGCTAGATTTACATGAAGTTTATCAGGGCATCCAATAAAAATATGCAGAGGAAAAGAATGAAGACACTGATAGGGAGAATGGATTGGAAGAGCTTCACCAATCCCCTGAGCTCTTGGGTCGGTAGCAGGTGAAAGTGAGGGGGCAGGGATCGAAGACATGTTTATTGTTGGGGGCATTCACGTGAGCGAGCGAGCGCACCGGTCGCAGATGAGAGAGAAATTGGACAGGGGGATTTGAGATTCTGTTTCATTAGTGGGGAGCGCAGGATTTACAAGATTGTATTCAGCTTCGTTGAATGATTTCAAATTGGCTCTGGTGTACATGGGTCTTGCATGGATGCCTAGTCAGTTGGAATATTACAGGGATGTTATTACATGCAGTACTTGCTTCAAGTTCACTGTACTCTGGTATGTTAGCGTTTCAAAATCATACTATGGAATTAATGTAAACTGTGTATACACCTGTATTTGGATTAGGGATATTGAATCTCGTTGATTGTTGGTATTTTCTATTTTATGATGGCATTTTTCAAATTGCCTCTACAAGTACTTAAAGGTCACCAGGTTTTCATCAAACTAGGTAATAACTACTTGATCATACTTTAAATGTTTGTTTTAGTTTAGACAAGTAGCTATCAAGGCACATTTCAATTCAATTTTATGATATGAAGACATGAAAAAGTAGACAAAGGTGTAGTGTAGTTTCAGGCATATTTCAGAATTCAGATAAACTACAGCATTGTCCAAGAATACAGTAATATGAATTTCCTAGAAGCAATAATTCAACATTTCATTGAACGTGACATAATTTATAGCTATTGGCTTAATAAACTCACACTGTCACTGCTAAAAGAACTTATATTTTAACTAAATGGTTGACAGAGAAATGGCTTGTTAAAATGCTTTGTATCCAATGGAAAAGGTGCTACCATTTATCACAATTGCAAGTAATATTATTATTTCATATTTCGGTGCAGTAGAAGTCTTTTGAAATCCCCCCCCCCCCCCAAAAAAAAATGTACTACCTTTATGCACCTGCAATCTACATGTACTGTACATGTCCAAATATCTACCTCGGATCAAATATCACCCAGCATAAAACGGGTAAATGCCTTCCATAAAATGATAATAAAAGCATACACTTTCACTTGTTTCTCAACAAAGACATTTACAACAGCTCAGATGGAATAGGTAATGTCTGAAACATGATTTGCACTAGGGTTGGCAGCGTGATAAAAACTGTCATGGAAATAATTTTCTTTATGTCATGTGTGCAGCAAAACCAGGGGAAATGTGAAAGTACAATGTACATGTACATCAAATGTTTTTTTAAAGAACTTTTCACAATGGTTGTTATGCATTCAACAATTTTTTTTGTTTGACATTGATTTGCTTAGCAGAAATAGATATTCATTAAAAAAACCTTATTGTAACAATTATACCTTTGGGAACGAGTGTCGTGTCTATGACATGCGTAATGTTCAAGCTTGATTAGTAAATTTTGCCGATGATATGATGATAGCCTTCTTGGAGCCCTGCATGCAGTCAGTGTTTAAAATGGCAAATTGCTTTATTTGCTAATTAGGTAATTGGAAGGAGCATTGCTTATTACCTCTGCTTGTTTGCAAGGTACCAGAGCTTCCAATCAACTAATTAATGTGTTGTAATCTGATTCAAGCGTATTAATGCTCTGTGACAAGTAATGCATATGTGGATTAATCAGTTGTGTGAATAAAAAAAATCAAAGACATCATCTGTTTGGAGCCAGAAGGGCATTAACTGTGTATAATAATAATAATAATATTTAGCTTTTATATAGCGCTTATCACAAATGTCTCTAAGCGCTTTACAAATATATTATTACCCTGGTCATTGGATTCAGTGCTTGCCCGCACACATTGTGTGCACAATCTCCACTCCCTGGGGAAATATGGTTTAACACCCTTCTGGCTTTAAACAGAAGACATGCTCAGTGAAAGTATGGCTTTGCTTAAAGTCTTTTTAAGAGTAACCTACATGTTTACATTTTATTCATCATGGAAAAAAGCAAGTGGTGTCAAAGAGTGAACTCTATCTCGGCTAGGGCTGTCAGATGACCATGATCATAATGTGAGGGCATACTTTCAAATCACATTGTGAAGCAGTCCATTACAACCTGTACACATAAATTATTTTCTAAAATGACCCATATATTTCACCCTTTATCAGCCATGTTGAGAACCTGATATGATGTCTAAAAACACAAACATTGAGATGCAGGAGTCTTCTTGACAACAAAAAATTCAGAATTTTCCTATATATCCTGCAAGAGATATCTCATAGATGTTTGTTGCACATACAATGTACACTGTAGTTCAGGGATGAAAACTATTTAGATTCATTGTCAAATTAGTGCACCTTGTACCTTTTAGAGTGCGGTATGTTTATTATAACTGAGATCGATACATATTTGCCCACGCTCATTGCCTATAGAATAGGACGTGAGGTCATGCATGTGCATACATTAAGGTTATAAAATCATTAAAGCATACATGTACATTTATGTGTCCATGGATACATATTTCATACATGAATGAACAAACATTGTAATCAATTTAAGACGTGCAAAACATTATCTTTTCCAAATAGCTACAGTATACAGGTACATGTACACAAGAATGTTCAAACACAGCAATGTTCATTAAAAGTTACCATAAGTCATTTACACATACGGTAGTACAGTACACATGTACACTGTAAAGCACATTTTATACTTCAATACGATATTGGCCTATTTTGAAATTACTGAAAGAAACTACATTTAGACATGTTGGTTTATGTACAGAGAAGGTATGTTTTATTCTACATGTATGACCCATACAGACAATATTAATGATTATTTTTTAAAGATCCATTGTCATATATATATACCCGGTACTGTACTCTTATACACTGTTTTCTATTTATTTTTAATATGCAGGATTTGTTGCTGTAATACAAGGAGAAAAGGAGCCACTTTCACCCTGACATATTACCAGTTCAGCTCTACAGGGAGGAAGAAGGCAAGGCATTGATATACAAAGGTATGTTGACACCTTGTTGTTTTTTCTTGATTGTTTGTATTTATTGTTGTTGTTGATTTCCTCTGAGATAGACCTCTATGATTCCTTGTTAGATTGGATGAAATTAATGTTACCCATTCAATATCTGCTGCTTGAAGAATAACATTCATGTTTTTTATTTTCAGTTAATGTTATTTATACTTCTAGGACTTTAAATATGAGTAGTATGTGGTGAACAATGTAGGCGGCCTTCTCATACATGTACATGTAGGACCTATGAAGGAAATCATAGCACATCAATATTCACGTCGACTAATGCATGTGGCCTTGCAGTTCTTATCAATGAAATGATATACTGTACAGTACATGAAAGAACACAGGCATGCATGTAATAAAAATGAATGGGGTTCATATGCAGTTGAATGTCCTACCAGTGTCCATGCTATCTTATAAAACAAAGCTCAATACAGAAAAGAATCACTACCACCCATTTCAGTTGCTAGCCACTGTGATGTATGAGAATGCTCATTGGAGTGCATGCAACCGCAAAGAAATGAAGCTTGCACACAGGTAAATCAGGGCTGAAATTGGCTGGAAATGGTTATAGCATGGCAGACGAAGCGTACTTCCACTCCCAAGACCTGCGACGGACGGAAAGGCATCTGGGGGACGCTAATTATGATTTGTGTGCCAGATATGTGACCATTTCATCTGTAGATCTGCAAAATTGAAAATTCTGCAATGTAAGAAATAATATATATTTCCATATTGTGCACAGTTGCTAGTATGCTTACTATTTCAGACAGAGGGGCGCTACAGTAGACATACATTTTTAAAATGGATGAAGTGTCAGTTACTGGAATGCTACAAGAAAATGAATAATGCAAGCCTATAGATGTACATTATATCTGTTCCAAAACAGATGGCCTGCAAATCAAATCTGTAGTGATTTTGGAGCTGTTATGAATTTCATTTTCTTTCCGTTTTCCATGGCTTGTAATTGTAGTTCAGCCGGGACCCTCTCCTCACTTGTTCATTCCCTGTGTCACCGTATAGGATATTTACATAGGCTACATGAATGTAACCTCACGTGCCGAAACACAACAAAATTAACATTGTTTAATCTGGAAAGTGATAACACGTATGATTACAGCCATACATTTCTTATTGCCAACAATCTTGTTCACTTCCATTCAGTGCTATCCATACTTGCTGCTTGTTGTAAGGATTATATTTCATCATAGCCCCAGGCCTTTCTTGAAATGAGTCAATTAATTAACAATACTGGTATTGAACCAACTTTAGTGGGGTCGTTATGACGGTAGAATCCAAACAACCCTCCATTTCTCAAAACAACATTTTTCAAAACATCATTTATCAAAGAAATACTGTAGCATATTGCACTACATTTTCATGCGTACACACCGAGTACAGCATAGATTTTTTCATGTGCCATCTCTCTCGTTTCTTCTCCATTGTTCACAGCCATAGCGACGTCATGAATAAGTAACTCATGCCGCTTTTGTACAATTTATGCTTCATGTTTTATGTTTACATACTGTCACACAATGCACACACACTGTCATTCTCTCACTCAGTATTATGACATGAATGAATGCTTTAAAAAGCCTCCACTCCTTATTACTCTTCTATTACCTCGAAGGTAGAGTATTGACAACGGAAAAGAATAATTTATGTACAAAGTATGCCATTGCATAAGTTGAACCACCCCTTCCCCCTACTCCTTGTAAGATAACAGTGTTGCTGGATTGGCTTTAATTTCAGTAAAGCTCTTAGTTTCCAATCAAAACATATGAGTATGAAATACAATATTAAAAATGTGTACCGGTAGTCAAGGTAACTGGAGTGTTTAATGATCTTTTGTTGCCAGAATTACTTGACCTTGTGTAATTTGTGTAATAATAGATCTCAAAGTCTTCCATATTGAAATGCAATCATACAGGTGTAGATTGGTCATTGTGACTTCAATGTAAAACTGCAACATCATTCAGCATTTCTTTATTTGACATAAAGATGTTTCTTTATTTGACATACAGATATTTATTAAGTTTTTACAGAATTGATGAGAAAAAAATTAGAATAATTTATTTGTATTTATTTATTTATTTCATTTCCAGGCAGGATGATAAAAAAAACATAGGAAACATGACAAAATCAATGGCAATTTGCCCTCATTAGTTTAAATGTCCGGTTGCCTTTTTTATCTTAGTAAAGGAGCAATTCATTAAGATCAAATGTACCTCTGAATGGTGGTCATTAAAATCACATTATTCACAAGACTTCTTCACTTTGAAGGTAAAAGTAATCTTACATTCACACATTCCTAATTGCTTGACTGTAGCATACCATTCTTCCAATGTTTCTAAATGCACTCAGCTTTACTGATTGAATGGGAGTAGTGATGGGTTTTATTGGTTCGTGGTGCAAGCTTGTATTACAATAGGGAGGCTATGAGTCATCATAGGCCGGGGAAAAAACCTTTACTAATTAAGTGCTCACAAGATTGGAAAATTATGCAGGAGGAGAGGGAGTCCATTTAAGAGTATTTTTTAAGATTACAGCAAGAGATACTGATTTGAAGGGGGACAAAAATAGAAGGAAAGGGGAGGGGGAGGGGAAGAAAAAGGAAAGAAATTAAATCTACATGTATTGTATACAGTTGGGTTTTTTTAAAAGAGGGATTGGGTTTAGAGAGATTGTGTTCATATTTTGGTTTGAATTCTGTAGCGAATATGTGCATGTTCAGTTTGTACTTGTACACAATTTGTGTGCAATGACAGTTATTCATTCAATATGAAGAAAAAAAGAATTGGTATGAAAATAAGTGAGCTCTATACCGAAATTCAAACTTTGTGCTTTTTAGATTTTTTGATCTGACATAGCATTTATTCTTGGATTATCTTTTTATTTTCTTGGACCGGCTTTGTATTTTATATTATTCATGTAACATCATAGGGTAGCTTCAAATGCCCATGCATAGACATGTACAGTCTGCTTGAGAATTCCTCATGAAGTTGTTCATATTTATGATTTTTTTTTTTCCCCTCTGATATTAAAGCTGATAGACTAATCCACAAGTAAAGCTCATTGAAATCTTCAGTCAAATTCAATACTCTCAGCTGATTGTGATCATTTACATTCAAAGTTAAACCATAGATATCCAGTGTACAGCACAGATTTTGAAATAGGAAGGAAATATAGCATTCTTTATCAAGGCATACATCAATTCATTCACTCGAAGTGTAATGTGACGGACTAGAAACGATGACTCACAGTTTAACCAAGCCAGCCCACAGATTAGTATGCAAATTCAAGCAGGCATTGAAATTTACTGTAGCATCCTCGGTCGAGTGCAACAGGGGGAAAGGATTTTTTTTTTTTTAAAGGAAAAAAAGGAAAATCACATCATTGTTGTAATATGTAATGATACAATGTGCTAAAACTTTTTTTCCCATACCGTTTGGACTCCATAAACACGTCTTGTGCATTTCTAGTTTAAAAAATGTACAAATAAAAAATAAATATATATATATATATTTATATGTTTACATGTAGCAGTGAAGAGAATACACATGTATTTTAACACGCTAACATAGTCTACCCCTATCAATGTGCAGTATTCTGTTCTGTACAATGTATGCACATCTCAAAAGAAGTAATGTCCTTTACATCAGCCATCCCCTCTTTTCAAAACGGACTGGGGACAATTGAGTGTAATACATTTGTCTACTATCAAGCTCTTCAGTATATATACAATCTCATTGTTGATCTCTGCATGTACATTTATATTGTATTGCAGTTTCTAGACAAATCCAGTGAAAAAAAGAAGAATAAAGGAAAGGGTAAAGAAGAATAAAGGAAAGGGTAAAAAGGGTCTTGCAAGAGAAAATGGAATGAAATGGAAAAGCAGCATTAGCAAGATAAGATCTCTTTCTCAAGATTGTGTATGTAACAAAACCTTGTTTGTACATTAGAGAGATTGATGGATTAGGTAACATTAGATATGTGATACCTCACCCAATGCTACATACATACATTATGCATTGCATTGTCATGGAAATAATGTGAAAATGTGTAATTTAACCTTTGCCAACCTTAAGATGGGCAACCTTAAAATGGGCCAATGTCATTCTCCAATAAACGCCTCTCCATCCAGGAAGTAGGCTTAATGTATTGAGACAAGGAATACCATGCTAAAAAAAGCTTTACCGTTGACGCATCCATGTATTTTCTAATGGTTTATCCCAAGCGCCTTTCATAATTTACGTGTACAGTCATGGCACAGTCTGAACAGCTTTTAGGTTGCCATGGCAATTGTGCAACAGGTGCATTTGTAAAGTGTGAAGCCTATAATATGCCACTCAAAGTGTTATATTGTACAGTACGTGAGAAAACTGAGGGGATCGAGTCAAGTTACATCGGATTAATCATTTATGAAGATGAGAAATTTTGTCTGTCCATTTCTATTATCTTTTTAGAAAGAAAAGTTGTGTGGCCGCCATCATCATTTTTGTTTGCAAGGGCAATGCAGTTACAAATAATTTTCTTTTCTTTTCCCTTCATCTTTTATTTAAACCTAGATATTGGAGTACTCCAGATATTTTATTCAGTACCCAATTTAATTTGCTGTTGGGTGAAGCAATGAATCAGTAATGAATCCACAATATTGTAACAATATAATAAATGGTTTTTACTTGCTAGTGTTTTCTGTAGTGATTTTAACAAAAAATATAAGATTGGTAAGATCGATGGGTTATTTGCAACATACAATGTACCTCTAAAAGGTGTCCAATATTGTATAAAATATTTGTTTAATTTTTCTTTTGTTAAATGTACATGTACAATAAAAGGAATTCTCAATGTATCTGCATGCCTGCACTGTACAGTTGTACACTGCCCCCCCCCCACCCTTTCCTTAATTCACATTTGTAGAATACCAATACTGATCTTTGAATAATAAATGTACATAATATATTATGGCTATTTACTTCTGTATCATTTATATTCTTCTGTCTCTCTAGTATTGATTCTTGATACATTCCCTGATAACTTACAATGCTTTTCTATTCATTTCACTCACATACGGTAACTCTCTGTCATCTGTGCAAAATTGATTTCATTTGAATCTTCACAGTAGTTGCATGAATATGACACTAGTTTTGTTTTAAATATATAATACTGTATGAACAAAGCAGTGGAAGGACGAAGATGTACATGTACATGTACTTGTTCTGGTGTTGGTTGTCCATTGGGTATGCAGTGATGAAATATTGAAGAGCCCAAGTGCTGATACAGAATGAAAAAAGTTGCAGGCGCATCGAGGTGTGAGAAAGGAACGTGTCGACTAAGGCCGCGTTCATGCTTGATTTTGACGGCCAGAATCAGGCATCTGTTACGTGTTTAGTTTAAAACACGCTTGCGTTCATGCTCACTTTTGTAGAATCACCGAAAAACGGCGATCACGAACGCCGATCGTAAACTCACAAAAAGATGCGTTTACAATTGTAAACGCGTTTAAATGGGGTCAACGCACTGACCTCTAGTGGGTCTACGTAGCATGCACAGTGAAGGTCACACAATGCCACACAAGGAGAATTGCCTGGATGAGCCAGAGAAGTAAGCATGAACAGCTACACCGTGGAACTGCGATCACGATGAGCGTTTACGATGAGCGTTTCAGATCGCTCATTCTACCTTCAAAATCAAGCATGAACGCGCCCTAAGAAGGGTAATAGATTTACAGCTTATTTATTAATAAGTGCGGACAAATATTCAAGTCCTTCCTGTATTTCTTGTTTCAAAAGAGGCAAGAAGACTCAAGTGATATTTGTCTTGCCTTGACTTTGAAATGTGATGCACATTTATTTGTATTGTCATATCTACAATTTTAACCTGTATGGTTAGTTTGAGTATTTACTGCATTTTCTTTAATCCCTGAATTACCGGTAATACAATATTTTGATAGAAAATGTAATTGCTAATTATCTTAGTGTCGTCATATTCTTTCAACATTTTCTGTACAATGTTATTTCTTGCTTGCAGATTTTATATCCATCATTAATTATTCTATTTTTTCAAGAAATCTGTTTATTTGATTAATTAATTTACTTCAGATTTTCATTCAAACTATTTAACGATAGACTGTATGAAAAGTCCCGAACGTCTCAAAATTGAGAGCATTTTGAAACAAAAAAATACAAAATTTATTCATTTAATTTCATTAACTGTAAACTATATGCAGAATTGCAGATCATAAAAAAAACTACTGATACATCAATCCTATATAATATCCCTTTCCTCTAGTCCTAGGCATCTTCTTGCCAAAAAAGAAGAAGAAGAAGAAGTGTGATTCATATTTTCCCCCATCTCATTTTTCTTGTATTTGCAGAAGATGCAACCCTGTATTTTGTCGCAATGGGACACAGCTGTCACAATGCAAACACATTTTCTATCTGAATGTCTCCCCTGGGTTTAAAACTAGATGTAGTACAATCTTCGCATCTATGTACTTTTGGCCTATTTTCCAAATGGCATGGCAAAGGTCCCCTGTCTATATATTGCTTTTTGAGAGAATGTTCCAGTCTGGAAAATTGATGAGATCAATTTCGTCCGCCTCCTCAAAAATTAAACCTTAACCCTTAGCCCACTGAATACTGCATGTGATTTTATGGCATGTACATTGCATACTGTTGTATCTTATACATGCATTTTATTCAATAGGCAACATATTGGGAGATGTCATTGATGAATAGGAAAATGATACATGGATGCTGAAGAAATCAAATTGAAGTAGATAGAGGTGGATAACCTATCAGAATTATTCAGATAGTACATGTAGATATTTTCACTTTGGGCACAAATTTGTTAGTGTATATTTTGTTTATAACAGAGCTCAACACTAAACAAGTGCCCGGGACACAAACATTTTGATTTTTTTTATATTTCTCAGTAATATTATAATGCCAATTTCAAATTAAGAAAAATCACTTTATAAAGGTTTAACTATAAATATTTGATACCATATATAAATATATGTACACAATTACATGAAATATTCTTGTTTGGTAAAGGAAACAAATGGATTCACTTTTTAGTAGATATTAGAAAGGAGAGACAGTCTTCTAGTGCCCTATCCTTAACAAAATAACTGAACGGTATACATGTTCTAGGATAGTGATCCAGTATTGTTATTATTTGTGTTGTCCTGGGTTTCCAGACTTGGACATTGGTAGCCCTGCAATCTATCAAAAAGAGAAAAGGGGAAACACATTTGCCATCGTCCACTATGTCCACTATATAGCACGCTCATCATTATGCATACCAGGCATATCTACCACTGTACAGATGTATGTCTGCTATCTGTCTGTCTTTTTGAGAGAGATCATGTGGAAAAGCCATTGACATGCCTTCCTGTAGAAGCTTGAATGAGCTAGGATCAAAGTCCTTGGATGACAGCTGAATCAAACCCAATGGAATGATGGTGGAAAGGAACCCAGAGAAGATATGGATCTCTCACATCCCGGCCATGTATGGATCCATATTTCATTCTAGTCTGGCTCCCATACTTTTTTTTAAATTGTGTGTTGATCTGTCAATCTACATGTACATGCATGTATGGTTTCATATTTCTTATTAGACTGGCTTTGAGACTGTAGGCCTATACATTGGAATCATGGAAATAGATGATATGAATCTCTGATACCCTGTGTGCTATGGATCCGTATTTTTAGACTGTTTTCCATGCTATGTGATGATAATGTTTACTGTATATTTTCATACAGTCTTGTTTACATGCTGTTCATCATCCCATGTATGGATTGATATTTCATACTTGTCAGGCTTTCAGGATGTCTAATGGTGTAAATGGGGAAGATATGAATCTCTCACATCCCATGTATCTATCCATCCACACTCTCTAATGATACTGTATAGGCCTATTGTATAGATTTATATTTTGTTCTAGTCTTGATTCCAAGCTACATGTACTTGTCATCTCATTTATGGATCCATACATGTATTTCATGCTAGTCTGGCTTTCAGCCTGTTAAGTGGTAGAAATTGATAGCTGTCCCATGTTTTGTCTCATACAATACGTGTTTAGCTTCCAGACTGTGTTGCAAATTGCAGTGCAATGCAAGAAATTTGAGCCTATAAATTGCTGACATCCCATATGTGGATCCATATTTCGAACTAGTCTGAATTTCAGGCTAGCTAATACCGGTATTGGAAATAAGAAACTATGCCATGAATCCATGTTACGATCCTGCTCTTGCAATTGTCACATTCTCTTCAGTGTGTAGTGAAATGGTGGAAAGAGGGATAAATGAATCTCTGATCAGGATTGGCAAGAACAAACAAACAAAAACATCAATGCTGATTTGAATCACTATGAAATCTGAAATCTCTATTCTCTTTTTTGCTTTTTTAATTTAGTGATTTATATATTTGATTTAATACAGTGATTGAATACTAGAACATAAAGGATAGTTCACTTAATTGCAGAGTATGCATTTCCCATCTTTTTATATTTTAGTTTAGTTTACCACTCGCGAGTAGTGATTAACATATGATGATGCCTAATTTTGTTCGTGTTGGAGACCGGTTCCTTTTCTCAGCTCGCTGCCCATAATGATGTACAGACCCGAGCAAATCCAATTAGTTGGGATGAATTGAAGGCCAACCCCAAATTAACCAGATTTTCATCGCAACCCCCTCTCGCTGGACGCATGATATTATTAAATTCTGCAAGAACACGTTTTCCAATATGGTGTAATGGAAGTTTCATGGAATGTGGACAAGTAAAAAGAGATGTGTGGACCAATAATGTAACGTATGAGTATACAGGCAGAATATGTAACGGATTAGAATTCATATTCCGATACTAGTATTATGAGCAACATCTGTATGGAGAGGAAAATACACTGTATGGAGAGGAAAATAAGAAGAGAGAGTTTTTAAGTGTCGGGCCTAGATTTCGAGGTACAATTCATTCGCTTTTTTCATTTGATACCACCTTCATGTGACCAATTGAATTATCAGTGGCATTCGATAGATTAGCAGTATATGACATAATAGTGCTTTGGAATGAAGAATGTAAAACCTACATGTACATGTACATACCTGTACACGTATGGATAATTGCTTCAAATTGTGGAATTGTCATTCAATTTGTAATTAAATCTCTATTCACTATGAGTCCAGGGCTATTCATATTTAATTTGGCTAGGTCAAGGATTAAAAGAACCAATTAAAACATTGAATTGAAATTATTTGGCATCAGCTCTCATATTTACCCCTCTTTTGAGGTAAATGTCTACAAATGCCCAGAAAAAGTAGGTCTGATATATATTCCAAATTGTTCTCAAATTAATTCTTAATTTCCTGTACTTGTAAAAAGTGTTATTTCCTGGCAGGAATTCTGATGTATAAGGTAATACTTTTTTTGTGTGTGTCCTTTTTAAAATCCTGAGCCCTTTCAGAGCTTCAAAAGAAATCAAACCTCAATAGCAAATTACTGTAAAAGAAAGCAGAAAAATCAGAAAAGCATACTGGTGAAAGTTTGAATAAAGCTAGACAACAAAAAAACTCAAGATAATGTATTTTGAGTAGTGCACCAAGGGTGAAAGCACCGTGGAGAAAAACAGAAATTAGTGATATTTTTGTACACGAAAAACAGGAGAGTTATCCGTCAATACGTCACAATCCACCGACAGAATTGCCAAAGTGAGGTTTGCATAGCTGTAGTGATCTCACATTTCAAACATTTGTAATTCTCTTAATATTGGTCGGATCAATCTCAAACTTTTGCCATTCTGTTTCTCTCATCTTTCCGCTTTCATTCAAATGAACTTATTACAAGGGTTGGATCGCCCTTTATTATATAGTGCTCGCTGCTCATGTGTACTTTCTCACTGCTCTGAATACATCCGAACACAATGAATGGGAAATTAAATATATTGTTTAATTATGTTATCATCTACAGTGTACATGTATGTTACATTGTATGCATGCTGTAAGCTCATGTAGCCCCCTCCCCCCTTCCACCCCCTCCCATGATATTGCTGTCAGTCAGTGGGACATGGTGACCTTGAACTCCAACACGCCATTGAGATTGCTTGATTAACCCTTCTCACCTTGGGAGAAAACAAGGGCTTACCTGTAAATACAGGTTCAAGTCTCTCATAATGAATCTCATTGGAGCGAATCAAAGGATTTCTGAGCATGAATACTGATACTTCTTGACCTATATACCAATGGGAATATATCAAGGCCTTAGACTTGTGTATATTTGTAAAAGGGAGAAAGAAAGTTGTTTGCTTGGTGCCCCACTGTCCTACTTGTACCGCTTATCCCTCTCCGCCCTATCATCTCTACCCGAGGATCATCCTGCTACAACACTGCACGTCATCTCGCCAACATTCTACAACCACTTGTAGGCCAAACTTGCTCCCTCTATATAGAAAACTTCCCCAGTCGGTGCCTGTTGGTCCCCCATGATCCTATTTTTCTTATGTTAGTTGAGAGCTGAGTTAATGAGATAGCCACCTGTCAGTGACCTCGCTGTGTGGTCTAATTCCTTCTGGCCCGGTAGTGTTGACGGTCTTTAAAACCCAAGTTTTTGTGGGGTCTTTTTGTTTAAATATTTTGTAAAAATATTTTTTTACTGCACATATTTCCCAAGAATTATATTTTCAAATCCCAGAGTGTTATTTTCTTAACTTAGTGAAACTATTTGGTCCACAAATTAGATTTTAAAGCCCCACTGTCCTACTTGTACATGTAGCTACTTGCTCCCTCTATATAGAAAACTTCCCCAATCGGTGCCTGTTGGTCCCCCATGATCCTCTTTTTCTTATGTTAGTTGAGAGCTGAGTTGCTGAGATAGCCACCTGTCAGTGACCTGGCTGGATGGTCTAATCCCTTCTGGCCCAGTAGTATTGACGGTCTTTAACATTTGGGAACATTCCAGAGAAAAATCCACGAACTTTTATTCACCTGACCTTGAACTTAGTCTGGGGCTTCAACTTCTTGCTTGATCAAGTTTAAGATGTTGAAGTTCAATCATAAGTTAAATGTAAATGTACATGTACACAGTACTTTTTTTGTTTTTTTGTTAATGTGCTTGTGAGGCAAGTTGGCCTTTTCCCTCTAACTACGATTTTTGTTGTTGACAAGCTTGATTTTTTTCCTTCTAATTTCTAATGATGTTTGTAGGATAGAAGCAGTCAAGTGTGAGGAATTATTTGATATTTGTAAAAACATTCTGGAGCTTTGATAGATAGGGGGAAAATCCCTCAAAGATTGATCCCTATAGAGAATGTGTGTACCCAAAACAAATCTGAGAATGAGAGAAAGAAGGAGAAATAAATAAATGCAGAGTAAGAATGAAAGAAGGTGTGAGTGGGTGGGTGTAACATTAGGAAGAGAGTTGAATAGATGCCTTGTAGTATAAGAAACGATTGATATACAGCATGTCTTGCTCCTAACATTCGTCATCAATCTATAAATTTCCATGGGGGATATCGACTGGCTTGTGAAAGTAGTTTGCTGGAGATGGAGTAGTTTCAGCTCCGGAAGCTTCCTGTATCATGCGCACTGATTTACTGTCTGCATCAATAAATGTGCAGGATGTTTCTTTCTTGAATAACATTATCTGAGAACCACCTGATTAGAATCTTTGAGAAGAAATCTATTGTACATGTTTTGAATTGATGAAATTTGAATATATTTTTAAAGTTTCAGGATCAAATTTAATATGAAATCATAGTTAGGTACAATCTATACTTGTTTTTTATTGGCATAAAGTGTCAATTACTTGGTATTAAAGTGTGAATGTAGAGTACATGCTGGTGGAGGTCTACTGTACATGCAACTCTTTTTTTCATCTTCTTCCGTTACCTTATCCATTGAGTGTATGGTGCATGCATATCATTTTTTCATATAGAACAAGAATGTGATTATTTATCCAAACATTGCAAGTCCCTGCCTAATGGACAAGGCAAGCGTGGGTAGCATGTATAGCATGCAGATAATGGATGTTATCTTGGTGTGCCTCTGCTATCTTAGCTAACAACAACTACCACTGCAAACACTCACTAACGGAAAGGATCCATAATGTCACAAGTTCAACAGTGTTTGTATTCTGGCTCTATACCATGTCTCTCTGCGCTTTCTGTTTGCGTACAACTACAAGTACAAGTCATTTTCATGTAATATTGTTGCCTGTTTGTACTGGGGATTTTGTTTTAATGTTCAACCTTCGCTACATGTATGTTGTAAATTTCTCACATGTATTTGAACTCTACACTTCACCTACATTGTATGGACACAACAATATATATGTATATAAATAAAACGCAATGTCAAACCCATTTGCAACCTATAAACCCAACCCTACATTTTTGAAAAAATATGGATTTTAATGTTTGATAAATATATGGTGGTAATTATACATTTACATTGTATTAACCTGTATAGAAAGATCTTGTGAAACACAAAGGCTGTTTACATCCGTAGCTTACCATTCATTCCACACATGAGGCCTTTAAATGTCAACATGTACATGTGCAAATACTTGGATGTTTGTGTATGCATCAATAATATAATGTTGGTCCCCATACATGTACAAGGAGCAGGTGGCCCTGTAGTAGAGGGAGCTAGAGCTGATAGCATGAAATTGTACATGTTTAAAAATGAGAATGATGATTAGTACAGGTATGAGATCATTTTATTTTCACCATCCTCAAATAGCTAAGACTCTCACAAAATCAAACAAATTTTTGTTGTGTTACTGACCAACGCTTTATTATGCTCGAAAACCTTTTTGCTTCAAGAATCTTGTAAACAAACAAAACCCAAATACAACGACAGACATTTCCTGTCACCCAATACAGTCTCTAGAGTCTTGGAGTGATACATGGTTCATGGCTAAGGTTCAGAGGGTACTGGTCCCATACACTGTCTTCCGTTTCATACCCAGGGCTATCATTCCTTGAACTTAAAAGAGCTAAAATAGTCACAGTCTCCTCCACTCTACACTCTGTCTCTAGTGAAATGATATATATTTACCGCAATCTCAATTTGAAGATTAATGCCATGTAGATGCATTGACCTGCATGTGTCATTGAAAATGTTACCAATTACAAGAAATGTCCATGTGTTGAAGGTAATTGTAAAATCTCCAAGACGTGTGGTAAACAGGAGCTTTTATTGAGCCGCTCCTGTCTCAAAAGTTATATCTTGAACATCCATGTTCTTTCCAATAAAGCTTTTTAACAGTTTTAATATGCTAACCAAATTGTCCAATGAAGTATACTGCTACTACTAGTGTTGAATTGTAGGCTTACTTCCTAACTTCTTTACTGGGAACTAGCTGTACATATAATGTTGTCCCGCATTAGTAAATTTTTCTTGTCCCTCTAAATTGGTTGATTGATTGCATACATGTATGTTTACATACAGTCATCGAGTATGGAGACTGTAGAATTACCCCCAATCTTCTCTAACATGCTCACAAATTATTTCCATTATTATTTTTATGCTTGTCACTGTTCTAACTCACAGAACAAGATAATTGATTGAATACTGTTCTCTTTTTTTTATGTCTCCCCCTTCTGTGTGCAGGTTAGCCATGAGTCATGAAGCAGAACAAGTTGACTTGATATTGATCAAGCTCTCAGCCTGCGCGGGGTTGTAAAACACTCGGCCATTCAGTGGTGATGATCTTGGACTGAACCCAGCCTCATGTTGCTCAGAAGTTAGTCATCGTGTTTCACCTAACTTGTGCTGGGTCCATTGTACAATTTGTTAACAGAGCTGAGCCATCCTACACGCAGTAAAACACAAGCAATGACGCTTTGAGCGAATTGGCCAGTGAATTCTGCGGGAAGGATATATTTATTGGCTTGAGATTTGTAAGACAAAATGTAAGATTGGAAAGCTGAGATTGAGTTGAGAAACAATGGGTAGTAACCCTTCAAGTAACAGGGACTCTGGTGAGTCCACAAGAGAGGAAGGTGGCACTGCCAGGGATCATTCAAACACCATGTTTCCTTCCTCGCATCATGGACCCATAGGAGATGAGGTCTTAGAACCTCCAAGCCAAACACTGCCATCTCCTGCAAAAGTGGACAAAGTGAAAAAGAAGAAGCCCACAAGCTTCTCCTCACTTAAGAGGAGAATTGTGAGGAGAAAGACTGCGGGTAAGTTCCAGGATCATGCTCGGTCTATACGGGATCTCATAGCAACATGGAATCCTCTGGATGTGTGTTCACTCATAGAGGAATATGATGCTCTGGCAGCTCTCAAGGAAATAGCTATTCAGACAGACTTGGCTAGGACATCGGCCTCACCACTCAAAAATGACTTGTTGCAGCTGTTTAATAGTAAAAACTGTGCAGATGTGAATTTAATCTACAAAGGATCAACATTCCCAGCTCATCGTGCCATACTCTCTGCAAGGTGCGGTTTCTTCAGGGAACTCCTGCGGAGGAACCCAACAGTAGGTGCAGAGGTTCCAGTGGACCTTGGTTGGTCAGGGGTAACAGTGAATATGTTTGCTTCGTTACTCAGATACTTGTACACAGGAGAGTTTAACACGGAAGATTCGCAATTAGAAAACTTTGATGTATTGATCAGATTAGGAGAGAGATTTGGAACACCGAATGCACTTGAGCACGACTTCAGAATGTTACTGGATACGGGCAATTATGGAGATGCTGCACTTGTGTTTTCTTGTGATACCGAATCAGTTGGAGTGACGCGTGCCATAGAGGCATCAAGGACATCTGTCGGGAGTTCTGTTAAGTGCCATAAAGCCATCTTGTCTGCAAGATCACCGTTCTTCAGAAGTGTTCTCCAGAGGAGACACCAGCAAAGTAGTGAATCTAGTGCAAGGACGTTGCCAAGCATAACACCCATTGTGCTTGATGAGTCAGTGATACCCAAAAAGTATGTTCATGTACTGTTGTATGCCCTCTATCAGGATGTAGTAGACTTAAGTCTAGTCTTGCCAGACAGTCCCAGTGTAGGAAGCCTTGGAGAAGCTCAAGCCATGGCATCCGGAAGGACACCACTTACTAAAGTGGAGCAAGCCATGGAGTTGTATCAGATTGCAAGATTCTTGGACTTTGCAACTATGGCTCATGGTAAGAAAAAGAATCAGAATTGAAATTTATAAATGTGTCGCATTAATCTATCCTATATTTGAAAGCATTCATATTCATATATTTCATGTCCTCTTTGTAAATGATTATTAGCTAGAGCTTTGGATTGTGTGTTTTGTATTTTGTGCTATAAAAAACTGCTTGGCCTTCAAAAAGAAAAGGCTTTTAACATACAGTATTGCAAAATCTGCTTGTATTCAGAATGTTCTGAAAGAATTCAGTTCTTTGTTGGAATAACAAACTGGAGGTAAGTTATTCCATTAATATACATATCGCACCCTAAACATACTTGACAGAAAATCAAAGGTCTTCCTTTTCTTAATGTTACTACTCCTGAAAATAATGAATATTGAGGCATGGAAATGATTGAAATTTGATTGAATATATTCATGTACATGGATCATATAATTGACTTAAGTGATAATAATAATCTGAATTATTTAAATAGTGGTAAAATTTATCTTTTTGCTGTTACAAAATAGACTCTTTGTCCGTTCATCTTCCAGTATGAACCGGAATGAATTTATATCCATGCTCTGTTCCTTTCCTTCACCCTTTCCAACCACCCTTCAGCTTGTGAGGACATCATAGCAAGGAGCATCACCACAGAGAACCTCGTCTCCATCTTGACGTGGAGCCTGGAGCCACATGGATCCCATTGGGTCCACCGGCAGGCTCAGCAGTACCTGCAGGAGGAGTTCTCTGCTGCAGCGGCATCTCCGGTTCTCTTTGAGCTCCGGGAGTCACAACTCATCATGGCTCTCAAGTCGGACTTCCTCCAGGTATGGTAGATTTTAAACCAGAGCCAAAAAACTAAGCTCCTATAGGAAATCTATTTATTCAGATGGTTATTTCTCAGCCAATACTTAAAGGTAATACAAAGTTTTGGGAAATTTTGGAAATTGAGTGGATAGTGAATCTTTACAATTTTAATATATTTGGATGCCCCTGTGGATGTATTATAAGCACTA
The DNA here is from genome assembly GCA_035222895.1 of Strongylocentrotus droebachiensis. Taxonomy (NCBI): domain Eukaryota; kingdom Metazoa; phylum Echinodermata; class Echinoidea; order Camarodonta; family Strongylocentrotidae; genus Strongylocentrotus; species Strongylocentrotus droebachiensis. Next base: position 134,730 of record JAVYIG010001975.1, read on the forward strand.
AAAAAATTAGCCCCTAAAACACTTCTGTTTTCGAGAAAAATTGAATATAAAAATTTACCGGTGCTCCCGGTAAATTTTGATAAATTTCAAATAGCGCCTATGGCCGTAAAATGGTAGCTGCGACCATGAAAATCTCAGAATATGTAGTTGAGATATATAATTTCCAAACGGGAATAGCTAATCGGTCGATTTTGGTCAAGAAACATTGTTTTATAGCTAAATTAACATTTTGACCTTGAGAGGGAGCTATACAACATAAAGAGTTTATTATTTATAATTTCATAACTTTAGACTCGATTTCAACCTCGACAACGATCAATGTATATTGTAGGAACGCATATGCTTCCAATATGTTAATTTGAACCAAATTCTTGACCCCACACCAAAACTTTGTAATACCTTTAACGTACGGTATTCAATTGGTTTTCAACATTTGGACATTATTTTTTATGCCCTTTCGGAAAATTAAGAAAAATTTGAGATATTCTAAAAATAGATTTTTATGATGTCACAAGCTTCGGTACTCTATGTGAATGTGTGGAGTTCTTATGCTGTATCAATATGCTAAGAAAAACTGTACAGTACACTTTTATAGTGCTTAATAGTAGAATGATTCTGTACAGTTGTTTACATTGAACTTTTTATTCTGTAAAATGAATTTCTAATTTTATTCAATACTTTTTTGAAGAGATGGTATAATCTTTGTAATCCATGCTCATGCCCATAATTATTGTAAAATCTATATTGTCCACTATATGCTATACCCATGTTCCGTTGTGTTATGAATAACAGAAACTTGGCCTTGTACAGAATGTCTTGCACGATTAGGACAAATTAATATATTCCTTCAATAAGACTCTCCAGGAGGGTTGTTCAATTTCAATGTATGGGGGATTATTTCCTCATTTTGATATCCTCTTAAGCATGGTAGATTAATCAAGAATGACAGAAAGCAGCTCTCCAATGAATCGTACATGTAGCCTGAGCAGCCTTACAAAACGTAAGCTCTTACTGCTGTGTGTGGTCACCAGGATATTAAGGTCTGTGCTGCCAAGGATATTGTCTTTCCTTACCGCCCATAAGATGTGGGGGAAGGAGAAGGAGAAAGAGCAAGAGAAAAACACAACTCTATATGTCTCTGTTCACTTGAAATCAGATAGAGGTCAATGTTATTGCAAAATAAGATATTAAGGAGGCCTGGGCTTTTTGCCTTACTCAATAATGCAACTCCTTCTTAATTACGGTTTGCAGATATGAAATTTATTGCAAGCGCCAATATCAAAGCCTTGGGTAGTAGAGTTTAATTTTAGATAGACTGCTTGACAAAATAATTTTCACTGCTTTCTTTATTAAAAGTCATAGAAGCAAGGCTGACTTATTAACTGAATTGAAAAATATGTTTAAGATATATACAAAGATTCTCTAAAAACTTTAAATATATTTGCTGTCCATGGGATGTGAGATATATCAGCAATTTTGTGCTAAGAGACCTATTTCATAATTACACACAAATCTGCAGAGTGTACAATTAGAAAAAAAGAAGCTTCTGACTTTCATTCCTACGTATAATTCAAAGTTCATTAATTCTGATTGATTCTTCCTAATACTCTGCATCACTTGTAGGAAATATCATCAGGAAATACCATCAGTCTTGGATTTAAAAGAGAAAAAAAGTTATATTTGTAATACAGAGCAAAAACCACAGGGTGACATTACAGATGGCATCAACATTAATGCCATGACCCACTTTCTCTTTTTGAACAATTGAAACTGTTATGCGTAAACATCTGTATTTCAAAGACTCTGCATGTGTGTGAAATACATACTGCGGTGTAGCTTTTTTTCCTGGGGGAACTGCTGTTACATGCACTGTTAGGATGCTGGTTGAAAAGTAATCTGACAAAAGAAAAAGTAAATAATCACACTCAAATGTTCAATATATTCATGCACTCCTTTTTTTTTTACACAATGTCTCTGAAATTACAAATATGCACTTGATTAATCTGTCAAATGCTTACAAAGTCATATATGTACATTTAATATGATAAACATATTACTATAGTGTTCAGTTTGATACACTAACATCTATATATAACTGAATGCTTGATAGGTGTAATGAAACAACCAAAGAACAAATAACCAGGCTCTGAGTAAATAAAATCAAAACTAACTGTTGAAACCACAGACTCTGTGGTTTCTTTGTTGAGAAGTTTTGACATTAAATATGACAGAAGGAAATGATGGTACAGGATTAAAGTAAATGAGGCAGACATGTACACAAATTTGCTGATGTTTCTAGATTCTAAAGCATTTTTCTTCTTTTTTCTGCTGATTATTTTCTATTCAGGTTGCTGAAGCAGATATTCTGAAAGCAGTAGTAAGATGGGGAGAATACCAGCTCATAAAGAGGATGGAAGAGAGAGGTAAACAATATGCTTTAAACCCATTTAATTTACAGCTCAACTAGTGATTACTCTTTTACAGCATCTATTTTAAATTATACTTGAGTGTACTGTACATGGTCATGTGTTATTGGTAAGCCACCACATGCAATCAAGTGAATATCTAACATCTGTAAACTTAATTGCTATGGGATCTGATTGCAATAATAGGACACAAATTTAGGAATTAAATAAAACCTGATATGAACATTGGAATAGAATCATATTAAGACTTCATTATTAGAGAAATGTATATACATGAGAGAGCAACATCAGCACTTTCTGCAAAACAAATTACATCTAGGTCAACAACATATATTATCATTCAGTATTAAAACAGTGACTGAAGAGAAACATACAGTGACAAATGCTATAATTTGATACAAACTTTATTCATTTTCACTAAAATTCAGATTAACATAAACACAACAATGTGATATTTTAATCTTGGGAAATTATGTCTCTCATACAATTTTGTATCCGCTTTTGAATTTGCATGGAATACCTTCAATTTAGTGAAATGAATTTTCACTGTTATCCAGGATACCATGCTGAAATCTAGCTGAAATCAGGCTAAAAATAAGCTTAATCTATTAAAAGGGATGTCAGAGATTACACTGTTACAGAATGTGATTTGGTTCCAATAACTTTCTTGATTTGATAATTTGATACATATGACCAACTGCTGATTAAATGCCTAGAGATGAGCAATTGAAAAGAAAAAGGTGCAATTAAATCAAGTTACTTTACCACATGTGCATGTTTGTGATATGGGAGTGGTATTGAATTTCAGATTTATTTATTTTTTAAATATATATTTACATTTAAAATGGATTTTATTTGTATAAAATCCACATTAGAACAGTAACCAGAGGCAAATCTTTTCTCACAGTGCTGTATAAGTATACTCCTATGCTTCTTCTGATTTCAAACGAGCAAGGCTTACATGTAGCTATAGTGTTGAGAGTTAAAGAGACGTTTCCTGCCATAGCTTAATTGGATTGTAATGAGATAATTGATATCAGATGAAATATCAGCCCATACTGGGCACTGATTGAATTTTAATGCGTCCAATTGATTAAGGACTATTACATGTCAGCTCCAATATCAAAATAGTTCGAAATAATCAATTCATGTTCATTTACAATTTATTTCCTTATGAGAAATACCAAACACTTATTATTTTTGTGTGGGTGCTAGCTTTTTTTTGCCCTTTCCTTGCAAAAATTGTTTGAGAATATGATATATTAGACATTTTGCTGTCTGCTTCTCTCCATTTATCTCCCTATGTTTATATTCATCTTAACTTGATTGAGGAACTAATCTCTTTCGTGTAAAACAATATTCACTATGCTTTAAGAAAAGAATACTCTTTCCTCATATTTTTTTCCTTCAAAATTATGCCATTTGTTTTGTATTCAGTCGACAGTACTACATAGGCTTTTGATAATGATATTTAAGGAAGTTCTGGTATAAGCACCCACTATTATGTCACTATTGAATACCTTTTTTTTATAGCCTCGGATAAAGATATATTTCACACTTTTTAATGCAATACTTAATAAATCCTAAAGTGCATTATTACAGGCACCATGCTGTGCTATTATGTACATATTGCCTATTCAGGATTGGAAATCAGTTGCGCCATTATTGACTTTAAGGCTTCTTCAGGAAATATAATACCACTGTCCATTCATGATGACCAAGGATGGTCAACTCACCTTGAACTTTCGCTCTGATTTCTGGAAGCTTGGTTATTAAGTAAACATACAATTTCATCAAAAATATTGATTGCTTGTGGAAGGCAATGGTTTCATAATTTAGACAGAGCAAAATAGGAAATACAAGGACAGTTGTGATGTAACTCCGGAATGCATGATATTGTGTAAAGGTGTCATTAAATGCTGTATTATGGTAGGGTATATAACAAAGATATTGTTCTAGATTTGGAATACTTCCAAATCAAAGTAATAATACTTGTTTAGAGGTGAATGATTTGATTTGATTTAATGTGAAAATCTTTAATGGGGGAGGGGGGGGGGGGCTAGAGAGCCTACAGTAGACATAGCAATTACTGTTTTATTTTGATGACGGCCAGAAGAAAAGGGGGGGGGGGATGAGTTGGAATACAAAATTTCATGACCTGTTCTATTAAAAAGAAATATCCACAACATTCCCTTCAATTCAGAGTGAAAGTGTGATGTTCTCTGTATGCAGGGACTCTGTCACACCTCTGTGCATTATTTTGAATGTGAAGGCCATCCATCCCCACTTCCAATCATTGTCTGATTGGATGGTAGCCCAGCTATTGTCTCCTACCTTTGGCATTTATCACATCTGCATCCCCTTTCCTGTCACATTACCCCGACCTTGAAATTTCATTTAGCGCCCAAACTATGTCAATGTCGCTCTCCAGGGATTGACTGTGGTGATCAATTCACAATTATGTACTTTTATTAAATGAGTTTAATCTGATGCTGGTTTGATTTTATTTCTGATTGCAAAATAATGTTCATTTGGATAGAGCAAGTATTTGTTAAAAAGAGAATTTTCTACTAAAATTTTAGGTTTGAATGTATGTTTGAGGCCTATACTGTGTGGTAAACAATGATATGTATGTTTTATTACTAAAAAAATACAAGATGGAAATGAAAGTGCAATATGATTTGGAGGTTGTTGGAATAGATTAAATAGATTGAACACAGTCACTCTAAAATAGACAGGAAAAATTGGAGCTGATAAGTTGTGATTTTGAGCAAATGTAGGACAGTTGTACAGTAGTAGTATGCATCCTCTCTGAGGCCTCAGGAAACATTTGGATGTGTTACAACTACAGTAAAGGGACCCTAATCAGGGTTTGATGATGTAAAACAGATGTGGATTTATAAGTAAGCTCTGCCCTGCTGTTAAATATATCTCAAGTGGTATATCAACAAGACAGACATAGGAATAGTCGATTCACTGTAAAATATTGAGTCTGTATTAATTTATTATTATATTTATTTGAATTATGTGTATTCATCATTCTCATTTAGATGATTTTCTAGTGATAAAATTTGATAAAACAGGTGGTTAATATAATCATCAATTACATTTATTTATTTTTGCAATCAGTGAGGTTTGCTGTTTTACCAAGGGGCCCTCATATTAACACAATTAAACAATAGATAATGAAGGCAAATATGTATTATATCATTTTATATGAAATTGTATTAAAATGGGACTGTTATTCTATGTATAAGCAAACCACTACCCTGACAGAAGTATGAAGTTAAGACCCCAGCCATACCAACAAGAACAATTGATAAGTTCACACTGACAAGACCAACATCAGACTTACAATAGTCCAAATCAACAAAAAATAGCCAAGATTTGTCTACTATCAACCGGTTTAGAGTTGCTTTGGCAGTGTGACATGGGGAATGAGAGCTAACATTCTAATCTTCCATCTTTCATTCTTCCATGTTTTCCATCACTCAGAACCCAATCTAGTGAGCCACACCCAGCACAGCGTGAGCAGAAAAGGTATCAAGAGAAGAGACCTGGATACAGGAGAACTAAGAGAGATCATCAGCAGTCTACTCCCTCTCGTCAGGCTGGAACATATCATTCCTAGGGAACATGAGGTCAGTCAAATCATAACCCATAGCCTTCATATTTTCCCTTCTGATTTTACTTTTTTTGTCTCTGTTACATCTAAGCTGTCCTCTATCTCTCTCTCTCTCTCTATCTCTGTCTTTCTCTCTCTCTCTCTTTACATCTTTATTTGTTGCCTTTTTTACCTCATTATATGCTCCTAAGATAACATTCCCTTTGCTTTTTTGTTTGCTTGAAAATATTACATATTCATAATTGACACAAAATCATTAAAAAATTCTGGGGGGGGGGGGGGAATTAATCTGAAACAAATTGGATAAATGGTGGTAAACAATTTTAAAAGCTTAAAAAAACTTAGTTAGCAGAGCTTTTATATTTGTTAAGGAATTAGCCATTGATGAATTTTCCGGTCATCATAATCAACTGTTCAAAGAATTTAATTTTTTCAGCTGATGAACCTTATTCTAGAAATTTTCTATGCACTTGACTTAATGTTTGATATGTCAAATGTTCTCTCATTACAAAAGTAGTCTGCTATGAATTATTGTTGTTTATGTTGTGTTAATCATTACAGAATGATCTAAGGTTCTTGTATACATAGTTCTTGGGATTAAAGTATGATTGTAAAAAGCCAAAAGGGCAGCCAAAAGTTAAAAATTATTCCATGGGTTAATGAAATACTGCAAATGTTTACATAAGGTTAATGATCATACCATGTTTAACATTGTCAATCCATGCTTCTTATTTGCACACCAGGCTTTAACGAGTGCAGTGAAGAGAGGTCTGATCCCTACCCCGCCCTCCCACATGCTGTCTGGTGATGAGCTGGCCAAGCTGAACCCCTGGGTGAGGGGGAAGGGCAGACGCTTCTATCCGAGACCAAGGTTATTCACTCCGTATGTGGAGGAAGCCAAGGTGAGTGTGACAGGAAAGAAAGAGTTCCCTCTATAGCCCTGCCTCAAATAGCTTTCAGGACATTGTTGATGATGAAAATCTAAGCAACCGTTTAAAGGCCCTTTAGTGTGCATCCTTTATGAAAGAAACAGTATAAAGAAAAAAGGGTATGTAGATAATTTTCTAAACAAACAGATATCTGATAAACTCTTGATGTGTAATAGGAAAATAGGGTAAACAAAGGATACTTCAAAATCTTACCTGTTTTGTTGTATTGTGTATACTACTCATTTCATATGTGAACATCTTTGAAGATTTTATTTTCAAAGAGAAATCTAGCTGCTTATCAAATAGAATTGAAGAAACCCACCAGATATACTTTTACAGATTAAAATTGTGCACAAACTTTGATTATTTAAACATATTTTTCCTTCTTTTGAATATTAAAAATACACTTTCATGACTCCTGTAGCATTTATGACCTAAATTAGGAACAATAGTTAAAGTTTATTTGTGTTATCATATAAATGTCTGCTGTTACAGTGATCCAGTCCATTCCATGGATACCTCAGTCACACTGCCAAACTAACTCTAAACTGACTCTGAATCAGGTCTTTGTGTGTAATGTAAGTGTTTGGTCAGTCTAGAGCCTATCTGGTGTCAGTCGTGTCAGTGTGACACAGATATTATCTAAGACGATGATTTATATTTTTTGTAAATTCTTTTTTCTTCCAGTGTTTCCTTGAGGAGCCAGTGGTTTCAGACATGGAGTCAGACCAGAGAGGAATCCGTATGTCTTATGTGCCTGATGCCCTATACATGCTGGAAGAGAGAGGGGAACGTTCTGACCGATGGGTTAGCAGGCTCAGACCGTATCCTCCCTCTGTCATCGCGGGTTCATTCCCAGGTAAATGTGAACACACGTTTATTTGAACTTACTTTACTTGTATAATGAATCTAGGTTGTTCAGACCAATAGGTGAATAGGGTCAGGCTGATTCATTCGCAGGTGGGTGTGAACATGATTTGATTTTATTGTCTATATGGAGATGTGTTCAGTCCAATGGGTTAGTAGGATTGAATCTTACCCTTTCCCTTTCATTGTGGGTTCATTTCCAGATAGGTGTGAACATATTCCTTATGTGTTATGCGCTGATCTGGCTATGCCAAAGTGGTATAGATTTTGTGGGGTGACCCCCTCATAGTTTGTCAGAAATGAATCAATTCAACTTGGTAGGAGGCAGTTTCATTACCTTCCCGGATGAATTGGAAGGCTTCTCTAAAATGCTTGTTTCAAAATATTCCATGCTCTTGTATACTTGTTACAGAGTGTGTGTGTGTGTGTGTGTATTGGGTTTTTACAGACGTGTATCAATCAGATATGATTATTTACGTCTGGGGACCGACCTTTAAACGTCACCATCCGAAAGACGTGACTCAGTTTCGAACCTGCGTCCTCTGCTGAATCAGTTTGTAACTTCCACTTTTAGCTGGATTACAGGCGCACGCCACAACGCCTAGAGATACTATAGTGAACATGACAAGAGAGGGGGCTGTAGTAGTAATAGTCAGCACAGAACACATTCCACTTCAAATTTTGGAGCTCTTGTCATTTACAATGATGTGTCTTGAGAGGCACTGTGTCGTGTTTGTAGTGTCTTTGCATTTGATTTGATACTACAGATATTGAAGAGTTTTGTTTTTATTGAAAATTTCTTAAAGCCCCACTGCACTTCTTATAGCTACTTGCGCCCTCTATATAGCGAACAATGCCTAATCGGTGACCGTTGGTCTCCCATGATCCCCATTTTTAATGTTAATTGAGAGCTGATTTGATAAGATATTCACCTGTCAGTGACCATGCAGGGAGGTCTAATCCCTCCTGGCCAAACTAGTGCAGATGGGCTTTAAAGAAAAGTTTTGTTAGACCTTTGAATTTCCCAGTGCCTCAGAGAGAGAGAGAAAGAGAGAGAGAGAGAGGGGTGGATAGAGGAGATAATGAGGGAAAGAGCCATACAAATTGATCAATTTTGTTATGGCTAGATTTCTTCCATGCTGCCCTCTTATGTCTGAAACTCAACAACCTTCACAAATATTTCCCTCATCTGGCAAGAGAGGGAGCCACTCTACTTCACCCTTCCAACCAGCTATCGCGTACTTTGGCCTCAATCCAAGAGTATTGTTCTGTGGGGTCGTCACAGTGACCTGATTGGAGAATCCTTAGCTACAGGAATAATAGGTCCATCTGCTGACTTGTTTACAAAAGGCAGAAGTACATTACAAGGAATGAATGTGTCTCCTATCTTTACAATGGCACATGTTCATGAAGAGTGACATAACTGTGATCCCGTGGGAGAATGACATGAAAATAAAGAAAATAGTAGAGGGGAGGGTATGAGACATCAAGAGAACAAATCATGTGTAGACATGAAACATCTAGGGTCTACTAAATAGTTTATAGTTTTGCTTTCGGGTTTATTTTCAGATAGTTGGTCTTGCTCTTGTTTAGATACCTTCTCACATGGATGTTTGGTTACTATTTTTATCTGCCCTTTGCCTCTACCTTTACTTTCATCTTTTACTCCCCCGCTTTTAGTTTTTCATTTCTTCTTTGTTTTCGATCACCCTGTATCGACAATTTGTTACTCCAGACCTTCATTTCTAGAATTTGGTGGAGCTCTATTAATCCCACTCCTTGTTTTGCCAAGGAGCTCAAATTGAGCTCCTCAAATAACTCTCCTGGAAAGAGTGAGGAGCTCAATTTGAAAATTGATGTTTTTACCTTGTATTATTGTGTGTGGGTTCAAAATGCTGTAATAAAATAATAATATTTAGAGCAGGAATTACAGCTCGCGTGCGTGACGAGAGTTTTCCCACCTCACACACTCTCACCATACCACGAATGGTCCGTCGTGGGATCCTAGCGGGCTAGAGTTTGTCAACAAGACCAACGCACTTTCGGAGAGTCGCAGCGCGCGCAATTTTACCGGGACTCGAAAGGTTTGTCATGGGAAGCTGGCCGGCTAGGTTTCTGCCACAACAACGCTGGGTCGGCTGCTAGCAAAATGAGAGTAACTACGATCGAGAACATCGTAGGTGTTCTTAACTTATCAATAAGAGAATTATAAATTCTATTTGAGATGAAATAATAAACTAGATCTACAAACAAACCTCGACAGATCTCTAATGACTATTTGAATGCTTGTTTATTTCTCCATTTGACGATTTGTTTTCTTGATCCTTCGATACAAAGTACGTACGTACGTGCGCCACAGCATTTTAGCGATCGCATGGTCTGAACGTGCGCGCTAGCCTATTAAGGGCGCATTTTCACGAAACACTTGCGCCTTATTAAAGCACTAAATACAAAGCTAGTAGAGAGCTCGTGGGCGGAAAACTGTTCGTGATCCCGAATCACGAACAGTTTGCCGCGCGAGCTCTCTACTACCTTCGTATTTAGTGCTTTTATAAGGCGCAAGTGTTTCCGTGAAAATGCGCCCATTACGAATCATTCGTGTATTTTTTCTGTTCTAATAATTTATTGGCGCATTTTCACGGCAAACACTTGGGATTTTTAACTGAAGGAAAACATTGAAACCAAGGAGCGCTGTAAACAACGCTCCTGATTATTTTTTTGGAGCGCTGTAGGGGCGCCGGCGCGATCGCGCTCCTTAGAAATGAAGGTCTGTTATACTCCAAAATCAGATTTATTGTTGGTCTAGCATTAAATGTAGTTTATGAAGAAGGCTTTATCATTTTCTAGCAGTAATCTGGCATCTAATGTAATATTAGGACCCATTTAGTCCCAATCAAGTCAAACCATGGCCATCTCCCCCCCCCCCACCCACCCCTCCCTCTTCCTCTTCCCTCTTCTTTTACCAGAATACAAGGCCAAATGTATCATTGCCTTCAAAATAATGTCACTCATAGACTGATCAAAACCATGGGCTCTTATATTCTAATCTTTTGTATTATATTTGTAATTATCTATTCTTATCATAAATATATGTATCATATTTGTTGCTTGATTAGATATTGATGTGATTTGAAGGTGACATTTTCTAGCAAACCCTGCACTAAATACATTAACTCTATGTTACGTTAGATGTAGATGTTCAATCAATTAAATTTAATTAAAGGGCACTAGCACAATGGGAACGCTGGTGGTACTGAAGGGGAAGGTCAATTCTATGCAGAAGGGGAAGGACGATCAGTAGGGCTGTTCACACACAAAGCTAATCATGCATTTTTTAATCATGATCAGAATCTCACTTTTTCAATTTGTGAACAATTTTTTAAACTTAGTTTTGAGATCCTAATCATGAACCAAATACTACGAATAGTGTTCTTTCTTTAAATCAAATAACAGGAATTCCTTCCTCTCCTTGGGCGCATCACACAAAGTGAAAGTGAGATAAGAAAATGTATTTATATTTCATGTGTGAACACCTGCAAGAAGATACGAGACTTGAACGATCATTCAAATCTCCTTCTTTCTTGTGTGTGAACAGGCCTAATACTTAGTGCTTTTGCTTATAAAATGAGAACAGTAGGCAATGTAACTGTAGAAGGTGAAGGTCGTCTTCCAACGACCAATAACATCGCAGTGGTTTTATGACTTAAGCAGGCTTCACCATGCATTGTACAGAATCTAGGGATGAACAAATTCTCTCAAACCAAGATAACAATGTTGTAAGGATATGTGTAAGGTTACACAACTAAGGAGGAAATCAATTGAATTTGTGGTTGAAAAAAAATCAGGTACTTTGTTGACTCTGGAGATCATGTCATCCACTTAATTTTCCACTTACATGTAGCTGTGCAAATGCTCTGTTTTCATTATAACTCTGTGTTTTTAATGAAGAAGACATGTATGTTTGTAAAAATTTGAATTTTTTTTTATATAGAAACAATATATATTGGAATGTATCTGTGCATATTCATTCCAATATATGTAGAGAAAGCATACCGGTAAAACAAAATAACAGACATATACATGTACAGGTGTCCATGTACATTTAGCTCCTTTCTCTTTCTCTTTCTCTTTCTCTTTTATGACCTTAAGTTAGTTGTTGACTTGGGGATTCCCCACTTAGTAGGAAACTATAGCAGACCATCTGGAATTCTTGGCCTGAATTTCATCATCTTATCTATATTTGAGCAGGGTAATGATTCATACAAATTGTGCGTCATTAATATTTTAATAGCTTTATTTATAAGTACATCTTCCCTTAGTTCCCTAGCATTTATAATTTGTTTACAATTACTTACAGTGTATGTGACATTGAGCAAGATTTATTGATATTATTTAAATTTCATAAGGTTTATATCTTCATATTACACAAGTGTTCCTAAATATCGGCAACCATTAGAATTACTTAAAAATACATGTAGTTCATTTTGAGGTGTAAATGCATCACCACCACCACTAACATGCCCTTAAAGATCACACATTTAACCAAGACACTAACGCAGACCACCAACTTAGTCTGGTACTGCTATTAAAAAGTGATCTTACAGTCTCATGCTAGAAGTGAACTATGATCTTTAGCACGGCCCCAATTAATTGGGTATGATAGCAGCCAGAATTAGCCATAATTAATCTCAAGTTGCTGCTGATGTGACACCTCTTCATTTATGCAGGTGTGTAGTCTAGCAGGTTGTATATTAGGGATCATACATGTAGATGGGAAAATCAGATAAGGGTCCTTCACATTGCTTAAAGGCGTCATCGTTCGTTAGATTCTCAATTAGATGTCAAAATGGGAACACCCGTCCTTCACATTGCATATGAAGGCCCCATCTTTCCTTTGCATGTAGAAGGTGATATGGAAATGGATAAAGCTGATAACCGTCCTTCACATTACAGCTCTCTTCCTTCTTTTGTATACTAGTAGTAGAAGATGCTCTAAGGGGGTATTTTACTTTGACATAGTAGATAAAGAAATGTGGAATGTGGAAGGATAAAACAAACATCATTGATCTTGCAAAAATGCATTTATAAGCCTTCTAATTTCTCCAGGAGAGAAAATATGAAGGAAGGAATCGATGATTGAAAGGTAATGTAATTATTACATGTAGATAGCAAGAACTGATTAAATAACGTGTTTTATGTTATTGGAAGTCAATGGAAAGGCCCCTCAATATTTTGATTGTAAAGTTATTACTTATTATGCAGTAATTGCTACATTAAGATATTAATGTTTTCCCAAATTCCTTTGTGCATTGAATATGCAAGTATAGTCTTCATGAGAAATTGTAAAATATGAGATCTCATTTCTTTAGATTTCCTGTATGAAACTACTTTTAGATAATATCTTAAAGGGAAATCCAAACTCGATTGCAAAATTACTCTAGAGGAAAGCAGAAAAGGACCGGTAGACTGATTTAAGTTTGAATAAAATCTGACAAAAATTGAGGAAGTTATGAATTTGTAAAGTTGTAATCACTGCAGGTATGGGCTCTTCAAATTGGCTTAATCGGTGATGTCTCTGTGATGTAGTGGCAGACAACTTTCCCATTTGTTCCAACACACATAATGACTGAAATTCTAATTTTTCAAAAATGTATGATTTTAGGAGGGTGTATTCTCTTTAGAGGACCTACCATAATATGTTATCCATAATATGCTATCCATAATGTATTTTGAGTAGTGCCCCAAGGGAGAAGGAACTTGGGAGAAAAACAGAAATTATGTTTTTGTACAGGACAAACAGGAGAGTTATCTGTGACTACGTCACAAACCACTGACCTTGTATTTCATCAGAGGAAAACAAAAAAGCACTAGAAAATGAGCAAACCTGTAGTGATTTGATTCTAGTCAGATTGAAAAACGATTCACCACAACAAACAAGTCAATGAACGCTTGAACAAGTGCCTTGTGTTCTTAGAATTCATCTCCCCATTTTTCATCAAAGAATTTTTAAAGAATATTTGCTATTGAACGTGTTTGATAATGATCAATAGTTTTAAGGAGTTCATCATGATTGAAGGAGCGCAATATCACTGGCAATAATCGATTCAGAAAGAGAGAGAAAGAAGGGGGCAGGAAGCATGCTCACCCTCTGTGGTTCCTTTTAATCTTTTTTTTATTCCATTAAATCTTGTCACAAATACAGGCCTACCATATATCTCAATGTCCTACCCCCCCCCCCCCCCTCTCTCTCTCTCTCTCTCTTTGAGAAAGAAATTTGTTTTAATCCAGAACATTCTGTTGATGACGGTGGCATCAATATTGACTTTATTATTATTATAATTATTGTTATTATTATTATTGTAAATATTATTTTCTCCAGGTCTTTCTCGTATATATTCAAATTAAACATTACTTCAACAATTTGTCTGCTTGAAAAAAACAGTATGTGTTATTGTCTTGAAAATTGTCATTGTGTGGGACTAGGTCAAACGATGTTGGTCTGGGTGAAACAATGTAAATCTTTAACTAGTGTCATCAAAACCAAAGAGTTCTCTTGTTAAGAAAAACCATCAAGTTCTTGGAAAAATTAAGGCATAAACAGGATGTACCCTCTCCAATATCAGGATTCATGTTGCATTCATGTTCACAAGAGTTATTGGACTTTGACTGAAGGCCAAATGATGTAAGAACTTGATTTAGAACATTACACAAGAAAAATCACCTTTAGTGAATTTTTTCTGTATTAATGTGTAAAGGAAAGTTTTATTTCCATATTCTACTTTAATATGAAGGAAAAAAGTCCTATTTTATTTGTTTAAACATTATATGAAAAGTATTATGTTCATTTTCTACTTAAATAGTGGAAATAATACGATTTGACAAAGAAGAGACTTGTTTACATATACAGACATATAGAAGTCAGCAAGAGATAATATGGTCACTGCATGTTATACTGATAATAAAGATTAACCAAAATATTATATAATTTCACCACAATATAGATATATTGTCCAATGTGTAGATGACATTCCTGTAAATCTCAGTGTTTAAGAAGCACCCCTATTTTTAATATTTTTTTTTGCTATTGCTTTTGCTTTTTTGCTGACTTTGTAGGTAGTAAGCCAAATCGCGTCTTATTTCAGCGTTCATAAATTTTATTAAGAGGCGCAGTTGAAGTGCTTGTGAACTTTTTACAAATTATAGTAACAATGTTATTTAAACATATTTGTTGCTTACACCCAGTAAATTTCTCCCAGGAAGCATTACATTTATAAAAGTATCAATGTTGTTTTTAAAACTAAAGATGACAGAGAAATCTTCCTCCGAGTCGAAACAGAAATTTGGACAGGCTAGTTTCCGAGTGGTGAGTGACTGAGTGAACTGGGACCATGCAGGCCTGATAAAAACCCGATTTAAATCGGGTTCCCGATTTTATTTTATTTTCCCGATTTTTCCCAGGTTTTTTTTCTTCCAAAATTTTTTTTTTTTTTTTTAATTAAAACAAAAAAATCCAGATTTTTTTAATTTTTTTTTTTAACATTTTTTTTTCTTCTTCCATATTTTATCCTGATTTTCCCGATTTCCCTCTAATTTTCTCTATTATTCCCTATTTCGCCCTATTTTTTTCCCAATTTTCTTACTCGAAAGGGGGGAATGTTGTTAGATGACATTTTTTCCCTGCGAATCCTCTTTTTTTTGTTTTACTCAAGGGGGGCATGGTTGAGGGGGAAACAAAAAATTTTTTTTTTTTAGTGCTCACTATTACTCCTGGACCATGCCGTTGCTTTTCGGTGCACGGGTGAGCGTCGGCCAGTACAGTGCTATGTGAAGGGGCATAATAAAATCAAACATAGGTTAACTTCAAATAGTAGATCCTATTCTTTATTCACATTATGTAATTTATGTTGAGACTCAGAGATTATCAAAAACCACTAAAAAGTAGCATTTTTAGGACTCAAAATATCTTTTGAATTTTTTGGCGGAAAAAAAATGTGTCATTTACACAGAGATTTACGGTATCAGAAGGTGAGGGTAGCAGCTGTTTTCAAGGGGAAACTTAACACTGTTCAATGACATCCTATGCTACCGCTGCCAGCATATATGTTATCAATCACCGGCAATCTTATCTTGTATTTTCTGACTGTCTGTCTTACATATATTAAACAGATAAATTAATATTTGATAGCTTTAAATAGGCTGCTAGCCTGCTACCCAGGACGTAGTCACAGATAACTCTCCTGTTTGTCCTGTACAAAAACATAATTTCTGTTTTTCTCCCAAGTTCCTTCTCCCTTGGGGCACTACTCAATATCGCATGTAAATCTCTTTTCAAGCTGACTCTAGGTGCTTTATAGTCTCCCGTTGTTGAAAGCTATAGTTATGATTTCTGGTCAGGATAGTATACTGGTACCTAATTAGGAAATGTAAGGTGCATGTGTATTTCTATGATGTGATTAGAAATTATGAGATTAATCCCAGTAATGAAATAGTTAATCGGGGACCTTAGCTGTGTGAAAGCATATTCTGAGAATGTATGGCTACTGCTCAGGAAGTGTAACTTTGGGTAGGAAAAAGCAGTGAAAGTGGGCATGTGCTTCTGAAATGTCAGGTCATTTGGTGTGAACATACATGTAAATAATGATTATACTAGAGCATCATACTTTAAATGGTTATTTATAATGTTGATTCAAACAATAATAATAATAATAATATTCAGCTTTTATATAGCGCTTAATACATCTCGGATGTCTCTAAGCGCTTTACAGATATATCATTACCCCCGTCATTGGATTCAATACTTGCCCGCACACACAATGTGTGCACAATCTCCACACCCTGGGGAGCATTCTAGCCAGGCACTACTTGACGCTCTAAAACTTTTTTACCAACAATGATGGTCTCATCCTACCTAGACATGGGTATTTTTTTATGGTGTAAATATGATAAATGCAAGTGATTCATAATATTTTTGTCTTTTGTTTGTAGCTCCTGATGAAGCTACTGTGAAGGCAATGCGAGCCAGAGAGAAAGAGCTCCAGCGTTCAGTTACGGCCAAAAGGGCCTTCTCCTTGCGCTGTACAGACCATGCAGCGGTGACCAGGGAAGTCCATACCCGCGTGGTCCGAGAATTTGGCTTTCCTGACGAGGCTGTGGAAGTGTTTGATGGCCCACCAGAGGGTGGAGACTATGAGGGGCAGGGGTCAGGGGGCCTGGATGATAGTGATCTGGAGGTCTTTGGACGCATGTGGAATGATCTGCCTGATCTTCATCATCGGCATGAGCCTGCACATCATACAGAGGTGAGTTGTCTTCAGGGAGCTGTAGGTGCATTATTTACAGAGATAATGGCATGATTTGTAAGGAAATAAGTATGGTGGTATAAGGACTAGACACTTTGGGGTTTAATAAACATGGCCCCCTGATATTTCACTCTGGACCCCAAAAATGTCAAGTGGTGCACATAACACCCTATGATATTTTGTTGTGGACCCCTACTACAAAAAGTTCATATGGAACACTGACTCGTGGTCTCTTCGGTTGTAACATCAAGTGTAATGGGGATGAGGATATATGTGAATAGGTGGTGGTGATGGTAATGATGTTGATGGTGATCATGATGATGATCATGATGATGATTCAGACTTAGATGTATAAAAAGTGAAGATGGTGATGACTTTAATGATTAAATGTAGGTTGGCTTTTGACAGTAAAAATTGCAATAATTGCATAGCTGAAAGCTGTTGTTTATGCTCGGTCTGCACTGGAGTGTTTACATGTTTTTGAAATTTCTGATTGCACAATACTCAACTGAGTTCCACTCCAATTCCTGACCTCTTTGTAGTATACAGGATCTGAAGACTTGAAAAATAAGTGGCAAAGAACTCGAGAGAAGTGTTTTGATCATCCAGCGACTCCCAACTCACCAGTATGAAATTTGGTGTCCTTTGTAGACAAGAGCCCATATTTATAATCCAAGATATTTTGTATGAAGGGGAGATTATCTTACCCCATCCCTGCTTGAAACCTGACTACAATCCAATGAATATTTACCCCAAATTATCACTGTTGCAGGAGTAATTGGACTACATTGTCAAACCCCTGAGTCCGGAGTAGTCGTATAAAGTTCAGTTTTTAAAAGCTTCCCTTCCACCCTCCTGGGGTGTTATTACCATTCTCCTAACAATACTGAAGCTACAAATCAATGCAAAACACATTTGTTAGTGCATTCTTATTAGTGGAAAGTTAGATCGATCCTGGTGAAGTTCTCTAGGGGGTCCCATTATGGATTTCAGTGGGATCTTGAAGCTAATAGGGGCCTATTTGCACAAATAGTCAGTGGTGAGATAAATTCCACCAAGGCTGTTCCCAATTCAGCAAGTCTTTGTGCAGTCACTACAGTGCGAAAGCTTCTTTTCCTTTTTTAAACTTCTATAATAGGCAAGGCTTGAGACAAAGTGTATCTTGTATATTGTTCCGGTTTGTTTCAAACTTCCGCCATTCTGATTATCTTATTTTTCTGCTTTCATACAAAAGAATTTGTTACAAGGGTTGGAATAGCCTTTAAGAATATTGCCCCCATAAGAGTTTGGGAAGTATTATGGCAAGAAAGATGTGATTATCCAGTCTTGGTTATGTTTCCCATTACTTCTGACTGTTATTGCATAATTATGAAAAGCTGATAGAGCAACAAGAATGTGATCTTGCGTTTGCTCTGTCACATTTGTGAAGGATGAAATAATGTTGAATATATTTGAATATGTGCCTATCCTCATGCAGAAATTGGTGTGTTATTTATCAGAAATTCTGTAATCAGAGCACAATAACTAAATAGTTTTGGAAAGAAATGCATCTCTTTTAAGGGTTAATGTTTGTTACTTTTGAGGACACTGAAAAAAGTTCTGTATTTTAGTGATAACTACAATTTCTGAATTGATTGTGACAAGGTTACAGCCCTGTCCTGACTTTTACTTCTCTCATTTTAATATTTTATGGGAACATATTTGAATGTAGGGTACTGTGTTCAATTACAGATATACATGATTTGTTATTGGCTTACCTCGCTTCATTTTCACAAAAACTATCGCTTTATCAGAACTTGAAATTCACCTGCTTATCAACTTTCATAAGTTAGTTCCCTCTCTCTTTTTATATAAATGTAATAAATGAAAAACAGGTGTGCTATTACACATGAATAGATGACATTTTAAGGCAAGGAGGCATTTCAAAATCGCAAAACAAAACAACCAGATTCTAGCTGTCTAGTCTAGCTTTCAGGCTTGTATTTATTACCTTTCCTCGTAATGTGTAAGCTCTCAATAAAAGGGCAGGATAATTAATGTATATTTGTAATCTCTTTAAAACATTGAAACATTTCATTTTAGCAAGTGTTGGATATGCTAATTATGAAGCAATCAAATTTTTCTTGATAGGAGTACTTAATTAAAAACATAAATTGATAAACAAGTGCAATGAAATGTTTTATTACTACATGTAGCTGTAGGGTACACATTATTCTTCATTCTAAGTCAAAATTGATTTTGAAACAAGGCTATCAATTTGAAGGCAATATGGACTTATTTTTAAAACCAGGGCATGTAGCGTGAACTATCTCATCTTACAAATCCTTCCCTGCTGTGCCATCACATTTCTTGTGTCTTTTCTTTCTTCATTTTTCTAAGCCATTGGATCATGTCATTTGTAATGCAGAGACCCCCATCTCAACTGCAATTTCAATCAAAACCCTGAACTTGATTATTCTATCACGTCTCCTTTTACATTGCCATCCACCGCCCCCCCCCCCCCCCTGCCACACACACACCTTCTCTCTCTCTCTCTCTCTCTTTCCCTCTCTCTCTCTCTTTCTTTTTCTCTCTCTCTCTCTCTCTCTCTCTCTCTCTCTCTCTCTCTCTCCTCTCTCTCTCCTCTCTCTCTCCTCTCTCTCTCCTCTCTCTCTCCTCTCTCTCTCTCTCTCTCTCTCTCCTTCTCTCTCTCTCAATTTCATTTTTATCCTTTGCCTCTATACCCCCTCTCATATAAACATATCGTCTGATTAAACCCAGAATTTGGGAAATTATAATTTCAATTATTTTACTATTTCTCCATTTTCTCAATTAAGTTTCTATTTGAGCGTGTTCTTTATGTCCTGCTATGCAGTCTCAGCTGTTCAGCTGTCTTTCCACTTTTCAGTGCCTCTGAACTCTGAAGAATCACTTGCAAAAGCTATTATCCTTAAAATATTTACTAGAATTCATCAATTTATACTGGGCTTACGATATGCCATCAGACATCAATTAGTTTGATTGGAATAAACACAGGTATTCCATCTTTCATATGTATAGAACCACTCATGCCTGGCATAGCGATCCACCTTTCATGTATGTCTCATTGAAATATGTGCGTTAAAAATTTGTCAAGAGTTAGGAAATCAAAAATGTATGTCATGATGCAGGAGTCCAGCCAAATTGTAAATTTAATAGAAAGGTTTACTCCTCAGATTGGATAAGCTTATAAAGTGCCACCCCCCCCCCCCCAAAAAAAAAGAAGAAAAGAAAGTACATTGCCCATTCTGGTTGCTGATGTGCTATCAGGAGATCACACTTTCTTGGAAATGATTCATCACTTCACCTTGCATCAGGTATTTCCGCCTATCATCCCCTAGCTAAACACCCTCAGTGCTCTTATCAAACACTTGCGTTCTAGCAAGAGGTAAATGCCATGAACTTGATCTATCTGAGTCTATCTTTGTACTTTTATTTTGACTCATTCCCTGTGGTTTTACCATTTCACACATAGCAAAAAAATTGCTCTTCTCAATGCTGCATATTACAAATCATTTAATGGCCCCTAAAAATATTGACACAAGTGCCGAATGCACATACATCTGTGAATCTTGATCTTGATGTACACCCCCTTCTTTCTTTTTTCTTCTTTCTCTCTCTCTCTCTCTCTCTTTCTCTCTCTGTTCCTCCTTTTACCAATATTTGTTCCACCATATTCGTATTATTATGTATCCATTGAGGGTAGTCATGCTATCAAGCTTTGCTAACTTTGTCAACCCTCTTGTTTGATGTTTTTCGATTAGTTACTTTATTTGACATATTCTTTTGAAATGTGTAAAATTTGCAATGTTTTGTTCGTTATATTTGTAAAAATGCAAACGAAAAAGAAAATAAAACAGAAATAAATAGATCAAACTCAAATCAAATCAAATCAAAATAAGAAACCAGAATTGGGCACTCATGTTTAACTCGTATTTACTGTGATCATTGACATAATTTGTTTGATATGTTGATGAACATATAATAGTTAATAATGCAATGGTTTCCATTTGACTTCATTCATGCAACAAAGAACAAATTATTGCTAAAATCTTAAATGAAAATTTCATTATTTACACCCAGCAAGCAAGTGTGTAACTGAAAGTTTTGTTTTGTTGGCAAAAATATACTGAGGCTTGTGATGCAATAGGTTATGGACCGGAAGTGGAATGGAGAATGGTTTCCTACTTGATTCCTCATGTTTTGTTTTCATTGAAGTCGTATACTACAATGTTGAGAATACAACTTTGTTAGATACATGTATGTGTCCTATGGTTGGTAGGAAGTAGATGAAGGAAGACAATGTAATAAACCGTAGTACATTGAGGCTGAGCTTTGTTAGGGATATCTCTGGATTTCACAAGACGCTATTAATTTTTGAAAAGCCTACCGGTACATCATTCTCAAATAAATGTATCCCAGCCCCCCCCCCCCCAAGTAAACTGTTAGTACCACTCCCCCCCCCCCCCCCCCCTCCTCCCGGCCTGTTAGGAGGGGTAAGGACAAAAGGGTGTACGTGTGTGTGACTTTGAGAAGTGAACCTTCTACTTGAAGCATTTGATTTACCTGTATGAACTCCAGACCTTGTTATCCTTACAAGTGATTCATGAGTATTCTTGTTGAAAATTTATCTTCTACCTGACACCGACCCCCTCCATTACATCAGAACTTCTTCTTGCCCTTTTTCTTCTGTCACATCATCCATGAGTTCAGATATGAGATTTCTCCTTTTATTCCTCATTCTTGGAACAGCATTCTTGCCTTGTGAAGAAAAAAAATCCATTGTCATCTCGAAAAATATGCATATATGTGGGTCATTGGATAACCCTCCTTTTCATTTCATCATGGCTTCCAGATGAAATGCCATTTTTGTTCTAGGGACTGAGATATACTTCAACAGCTGATTAAAGATCCTTGCAAAAATTGAAAAGTGGGTGTAAATTGTAGTGAGAGTTTAGTCATCTTCTCAATAGTTTTTTTATTCTTAATGTTACAAAAAGTTGGTATTCTATTGAAATATTTCAGGAGTTTAGATGCTTTTAATTATATGAGGGTACTTGCCAAATACTATTCCCCTGCCTACGGTACATTTATATTACTTTGGGACCTAAAAGAAAATGACTATACCCAAAATATCTGAGCACCTGAAATGGGATGAGGGAACTTCTGAGGCATACATGTAATTGTATTTTTCATTTGATATTCATAAGCAGAAAATCCTCTTCCCTAGCCCTTTATCCCCTTTCACCACCTATTCTATGCATAAGCTTAAAGTCTGTTAGCACATTGTTTGGTAGATGGATTTGAACTGGTTTTCTGTCTCTTGCATCATGCGTGATAGATTGTAGACTAAACAACCTCCAAAGGTTTCCCAGAAAATTGGCTTCTTTTTCTTAACCACTTTGGCACATGTACAGTCACATCTTTACCAGTACCCACGATTCTTTCTTATTCAAACGTAGGAGGATGTTTTTTAGACCATACATTGCTTCCACTAATCAGTGTTTAACACTGTTTGCACATGAATTTAGGTGTAAACATTAATTGCCTATTGATTTATGGCTTGTATCATTACATAGCCAGAAGTTTTATAGGCAAGGAAAACTCCATTGGAAATTCAGTCTTATATTCTTACCGGCAATAAATCGTGCCGGTGAACCATCTTCCTTGCATCAAATGTCTTAGGGATGTCTCATGGGTGAAATAATGGGATATCATCATTCACAGAGGAAAGTGGAAGAAAGTGAATGATGGGAAAGAGAAGGATGGAGGTTATGAAAGGGAAGGGTGTTGGAAAGATTATAATAAGGATATTTTAACTTTACCTTTGTTGTGTCTCGAGGATGAAGCAATGAAATTTAATTATTCATGGAGGAAAATGACATCTTGAGAATAAAAAAGAACATTAATTGTGAAGAGTGTTTGGGTGGTAGAAAGAGGAGGATATTTAATGATGGTACATGAAAAGTAAGATGGAGATATAGAGAAAAAGATAATTTGTAGGTTGGGACATTTACAGGTGGTTGACTTTCCTGGAGTCGGGTCATGCAACTCGCTTACCGGTACCTCATTACTCGCTGTGTTCTCTAGAAATCAGGAGGTACATTAATCTTCATTTATACTGTCTGGTCTTAAAAGGTTACAGAGTGGCTTGGATTTAGCTGAGTGTGGACCACAATGTATCAACTTCAAGCTCTAGAGTGATACCTTATTTAATTGCCCAAAATCTCTTTTGACCTTTTAAAATGTATGTTTCGCTAGTAGTATTCATTAGTTTTTTTTTTTTTTTTTTTTTTTTTTGGGGGGGGGGGTCTATTCATGCAATACATGTATTTACATGTATGGCCTTTATTACCCATGTTAGTGGAGAGAGAACATAGGAGGATCTCTCATGAGATGAGAGGAAAGTTTGCAATTGTTTTTCTTTGTTAAATCACAAGAAGGGAGAAGAGCTTTTTAAAAGCAAACAACTTTAATTAGTGAAACCCATCTTGAGATATGAATTAACAAGGAGCCTTGAATAAAAAAATTAGGTAAAATATGTAGATATTTTTCAAATTGTGAAAAGTATGCACATGTATACAGTATGTGGCTAAGTTGTGCTATCAAAGAGAAATCAAAGTTCATTGTAAATTCTCATTCTATCTCTCTCTCTCTCTCTCTCTCTCTCTCTCTCGCACACACTCACCTCCCTAATCCTTGCTTAATGTCTTCACCGTTGTTGACCCCCGCCCCCAGGGGCACCCCCTTTTACCCTCACCCCCCCCCCCCCAAAAAAAAAAAAAAATAAGAAAATAAAAAATAACATATGTTCAGTTTACTCATTCGGAAATGTCTCAGAATGTAGCATAGAGCATCTTAAGGTTCAACATGTACCAGGGCTCTTTAGCGGGCCCAGGACCCCACGCCATAAATGCTTCACGCACACAATTTCATACATTTCATGCCCCCCCCCCCCCATCCCTTTTGGAAAATCCTTTATCCTTCCCTGCCCCCCCCCCCCAAGAAAAAACACCTTTCTTCTTCACCATACTGTATAGGTGGTATGAGACCTAGTTCCTAATACAATAATAACCTTTTTCTGAACTCTTTCTCATAAGTTTATTTTCTTGGGGATGTCTTCAGGGAAAGCACTTGCCCTGGGAGTGTGTGAAACTTGACCGTCTAAGCATCCCGAATATGCCTAGGTGTCCAGGGTTATACAGATAGGTCCATAAATCACAATACTGTTGACAATATAGATAGGCCTATTCCATAAAAGCATCTTTATTGCCACTGAACCCCCAAATACTGCATCTTGATGGTTTATAGTGGTGGAAAAGGTTGAATGGTGAATTTGAGGGTTCAGCAGCTCAAATGGACACAAAGGAAAAACTGTTTATACTATATATTGAGCTATTAAATGATATTTTATCGCAGTATGCAGTGAATATAGTGTGTGTAAATCACTACTCTACTAGAGTGGGTTTGATACGTGCTACAGTGGAAATAATACATGAATGGTTGCTATTTTTGTGTTGCAAAGATTTTCAATGATTTTATCATTTCAGAAAACTAAAAACTCTTTGCTATAGAATGAATAGATTCTAGTTGTTCATTCACTCAATATCATTATGACAATCACTACCGCAGGTTTATATACATGTGTACTTCTCCAGATTGTCATAACAATTCTTTTTCTTATCAACATTGTATGAGAACATAAATCTTCATCATAAGTAATTCTGGTTATATTGTTTGTTGCGAGTTGTCTTGGACAAAAAATACTATAAATCAAGTTTTATGAAACTAACGAAGCAGCAGCCAAGCCTTAAGTATTTGTTTCAAACCCCAATATTATTAGAGTTGGATTGAGAAATTGATTCATTGATTACAACTTACAACTGGAAGTTCTTTATTAGATGCAATTTTTGAACATGCTTTGTTTTTATCAGCAATGTTATCAATCACATCATTATGGATAAAATGATTTTCACTCATAAGCCTCATGTACATGTACAGTACATGTATATGATGCACAATAATCATGCATCGTTCTATTTCTAACTGTATTCGAATCTGAGTTGTATAAGTAATAGCTGAATCATATATAACACTTTTAATGATTTAATGTAGCCTACTACTGAGTAAAATTGTTTCAGCTAATATTTCACTTTATAGAGAATATAATAGGTTAATTAAACCTGTTTTTGGACAGATCACAATTGTTGATGATGATGATGAATATGGTAGAGATAATGATGACGATGTGGTCGTGATGGTAGTGGTGGTAAAGATGATAATTATTGCGATGACGGTGATGATAAAGATAACAAATTTGTACCTGATCAGAACATAGCCAATGAACAATAGAATAAGATAATCGATTCATAGCAGAGATTGATATCTAATATTCCAATTCCCTTTCTTTCTCCGTCCATCATCTTGTCCCCCACCCAAAGGCTACAGCCACACCAGAGGTGATGCCCATGCTGAGTGAGATCATGCCAGACATAGCTATCCCATCAGGCCCTGATCTGACCATCGCCATGGCACCACCGGTCAACCAGATGCTGCTCCGAGAGCCTGAGCTGGGCGATGACCGTCGACGTCATGGAAGGGAGAAGGGCAAAGGCGGGAAGAGCGAGAGCAGTCAAACTAAAGTCTAGGTGTACTTGACGTGGTCAATTACTCACTATTATCCCGACATTAATGATTTGATGTAACGATACTGTCCGTGGAGTCTTAACTCAAATAATTATAGTCTTGAGCTCTGTTACTGATGAAAAGCAAGATTCTCACATAACCCACAAAATTCCCCAATAATTCTTGAAACTAGAAGTATACTACATTTGCTAAATATTTTTTTGTTTAAATTTGATTTGATGTAATTGCTGGAAAAATTAAATAAAAATAAAAAACTTATAGGATACTGGAATGACACATCTGTACAAAAACATTGTGCCATGTGTGCATATTCATGTTGATGCTTGTTCAGTGATTATAGTTCTTGGCAAGTTTACTTCATTTTGTTAACATTGTGATGGTTCTAACAACCAGCGATATATCAGGATTTATTTTAGTCTTATAAACCAATTACGGTAACCTTTTCTCCTCTTATTGGCAGAACTCTAAATTACCCTGTAAGCAATGAGTATTGACTATGATTTATTACATAAGTAATCCAGCTGATGACTAGTGCCAAAATCTGCAATACATGTATTTTATGTTATATAACACAGGTGACAACGAATAAAATAAGCAAACTAATTCCATTTATACAGCTCACTTCATATCATTTAAAGACCTTATATTCCTCATTAAATACATTTAAGTCTATTCCTGTATTAAATCTAGGAATTTGCATTTTTGTGCACAAAAAAGCATATTGTAGGACAGTACAAGGAAAGTTTAATGTTTAATTCACTAGATTGATAAAATATGTATTCTTTAAAAGAGTTTTGTTGCAGATATTTTTGTGACAGGGCTGTTTTCTTTTTTTTAATTAATTGGTCAGATTTTTTTTTCTGAGGTTAAAACTAATCATTAACTTTATAAAAAATAGTATGGAACCATGATATCATTTTGTTGCCTAATTGTTTGTTTTTTAATTCATGGACTGAAAAATAATATTGATTTCCTTTACTTTGCTAATATCTTTGTGTTCATTAATTCTCTAATATCAAGCTATGATTTGATTTCATTTGTGCAATTTTCTCTTTGCATTATTCATTCCTATTTTATGTTAGTCAAGTAAAAAGAAGAATATTATTTTCTTTTCTTATGTGCGCATCTACACAGAAGTTGTTGAACATAAGATATGTTACATATTTTGTTGATATTCAAACAGAAGGTTGTTGAACTGCATAGAAACTTGTTTCAGCAATCTTCTGGAGTCCTGTGCCACCAGCTTTTCCCCCAAACTCACCAGTCATGTTGGATTCAAGGATAAATAGTGGAAGTATTAAGATTATTAAAGTTATTGCATATAAAATCTTTCAAGAACAAATGAAGGTATTGGGTGTGTCATCTAAATGGAAGAACTGACGATAGAGGAAGATAGAAGACTGTGGGAGAGTAACTAATCTAGACAAATTATCTGGCAGCCAGATCCTCCTAACAAGATGAAGAGAATCTTACAAATTTACTGAGCTGCATACCCTAACTGGTTGAGACATTCATTTAGGCAGGTTAGATTTGATAATAATATAAATGCGCTATTGTTGTACATCGTTGCCTGGTGACTTTAATGTTTTGTGATTATGACCAAATTTCTTATTAGAGATAGAGATAGAAGTCTATCTTTTACTATATTTTATCTTGTTTGAATACATAGTTGTTATATTACAAAAGGGCACACCCTAAACCTCTTTCTGGGTTCGTTATATGTATCTCATGAGGAATAATACAGATTCGTTATTTCACAAGTAGGTCATGAGCTAAGATGGGTGAAAGTAACCTTTCTCTATAAATCTATGAAACTCAAAATAGGGACACAGACAGATATTCCATTTTCTTTATTATTATGTTTTTCATTTCAGCATTTAGGTTGAATTAGGTTCTTGATTTGGTAAGCCAGGCATCACAAACCTTACAAATCTGTTCTCACTTCAACAAATAGATTAGTAAATAGGTAGTAACTGAACCTCTGTGGGGCCTGTATGACGCTTGAATGCTTGCAATTATTTTCTTTTGATAGAAATGAGGCCTTTCAAGAGAGACCATTCATTTTCAAAATTTTATGGGAGAGGGAAAGAGATGCTTGTACTTGTTTATTGGACTTTGATCATGCCTTCCAAGCCATATTTTAAACCATTTACTATTTGCATACATGTCCTTTTTTTGTATCCCTTGAGGAGATATTCTCTCTTTCATTTTCACTATAAAAGCAGCAACCATGTTAAAGTGTGCATGTGATGTAAAGTAATCAAAAAGGGCACTGCACTACATGACATTAGATTGCAGAGCAAATTCTTTCCCCCCCCCCCTAAATTTACCTTTATTTTCCACCTAAAATAGTTTGAATGCATCAGAAATATACTTCTTGCACAGAAGAAACAAGTCCTCTCTGATGAAAAGATTGTAGTTTGGTCAAGACATTGATTTTCTTTCTTTATTTCAGATCAAAGAAAAACATTCTCCTAGCTGGCTCCCCAAATAAAAACCCTCTCAATGTATTACAAGGAATAACAGTCTTAGAATTCTTGCTTGTCCATCTTCTTAATCCGATTACGATAGCTGCACAGGTCCGAACAGTGTCGTCACTTGTAGAAAGCGTATACAGCTTTCTATTAAATTTAGATGGTAATTCAAAGCCATGCCACCTTCATTCATTAGATGCAAGATCTTGATAGCCTTTGGGAATACCTGTTGTCCATGCTGGCTTGCATTTCTGCCTCATTCCAATAGAAATTGAAGCTGAAGCACAAAGATTGGATTGTATTGGTATCCTCAGGTGTAAATCCAATCGTGACAAATTCAATTTTGGGTTAAATCTGATTATTACTCTTGTCGATATCTTTGCCCTGCAAAGAATATACAATCTTGGTATTGGTTTCAAAAGTCAAGCGTATGCAAGTGCCTATTGATCGAAAGCAATTATGAAATTTCATGTAACCTGCTTTTCTTTTATCTCTGATTAAAAAAATAATCATTTGCATGAATTGGAAAAATAACAAATGAAAGCTGAATTTGTCATTGATACCTCAGATTGAAATAAATTTTGACTATTCCATGCTAAGAGTTCTGGTAGGATAGTATTTCATTAATCAATATTTCTAAAGAGATCCAGGCCAGCCAAACATTTAGTAAGAAATATTTCTAACAATGTGTGATGTAACGACTTGGCTCTCTATCGTGTGACCGCTCCTGAGTGAAAAAACAGGTGCTAAATCACCCCCATTTTGCGCCATTTTCTCTTTTTATCATACTTGTTTTCAACGGATGTTCGGGTTCAAGCCATGAGCCAAAAAGTCCTAAATTCGCCTAATCGTCCTCGCGTGTACAGATCATTAGAATCCGTGGTGTAGTTTCAATCTTAGAACAGGCACCATATATTACCTTAATTTTTGAATTACTGGCATTAGAGATGATGGGTGAAGCGAGCGTGGAGACGGTTAGTGGAATCATCGAGGGACCTCCAGGTTTGATCTATCTTTCTCTCTATCTCCCATAAGGATATTCATGGTCATTAGGATATTGGTTGATGGATGGATGGAAGAATTATAGAAGGAGTCTACTTTAGGGATTATGGATGGAGTAGAGAAGTGGTTGAGAATATGGCACCTAGCTTAATACTAGATTAAGAATAAAACTAAACCTAACACAAAATCTAAACTTCAAATCATTCATTCTTGAAGCACTCTAACAAATATTTAGAAACTGGAGATTTTTTTATTTTTTTTGGGGGGGGGCCTTTTTTTTTCTTTACTTTTCTGCTCTCCTATTTAGTATTGTTTTCTGAGAGCTAGATGTGTATTCACTCAAAGCTTTTCCACAAAATTTATCGCCATTCTGGCTATCTGCAGACAGTACACTATGTATTATTGATTAATTTCTGAAATTTAAATTGAGTACCGATAGAGGCAGGGATTGTCGATTCCCTGCATAGACACTAGACTAACTTCTTCTTATGTTATCTTTTAATAAAGTACAATGTAGAATTTTGTGTTCATTACATTCATTGGAAATAATGTATGTCTAATAACACAATCTTATATGATTGGAGATTGAAAAGGAATGTTAGCATTCAACTGAGTTTGATTATTATCTGTATTCATTGTGTAGTCTATGCAGTAGTGCAACATGACGTAATGTTGCAATTTAATTTCTATATCTACAATGTTCACATTTTATTGTTCATTTTGATTATTCTTTCAGAGGTAATAGAAGTTGCCAACATTTTTATCTGTGAATATAATTGTGTATGTATTATATGGATACAATGACATGAATATGTTTTGAAATATACATTATATGTATAAACATTGTAATTGAGTATATGTTATGTTTTATGTATATGAGTATTCAACTCAAGATATCAAAAATATTAACCAAGATATTTCCACACAGAGATGAGTAACAATGAAAAAGTACAGGTACGCTACTTTTAAGAAATACATAATCTTTGTAAAATTGGTATTTTGACATTATGTTGTGAATTGATCTTTTTTGTATATATATATAAAGTCTATACGAATATGTAATATATAAATATATATCTTTCAAGTGATTCAGGTAATTATTATATGGACAATACAATTGTTAATCATGTAACAATTTATATTCTAAATCTATATTTCATAAATGTGATATATATGTATCATGCTTCATGAAGTCACCAAGTTATATGAATATTTACTCAAGTTTTGTTTATCCTTTATCCTTTTTTTCCCTCAAATATCAATCAAAAGCATTAGACATTTAAAGAGCGTGAATAATGAATACCGTATAACAACAACAGCAACATCAAAAAAGCTACGTTTTAGAAATCATAGAAATGTTTTGTAGGGGCATTAATGCATTGTTTTGGGTAGCAAAATTCAAAAACAAAATTCTTAACATGAAAAACCTATGATATTCCTTGAATTGCAAATGGGCTAGTTCGTACTTTCGAGTTCGAGTTTGGGGGTTTAATGACCCACTAATGTTTTTGTTTTTTAAGTGGATAAGATATCAAGAACAGCCAAGGTTCTTTTTTTAGCAAATTTCATAAATATTTTGTTTTAAATACCCTTCTTACATAACTGTATAGATTTCAGACCTGCTGAGGGATACACCACCTTCAAGCATGTTACGTGACTGAATGTTCATAGTCCTCTAAATGGGTAGTTTGAAAGCTCACTTAGTGCTCCTGTGCCATTTAAACTCCCTCTTTTGCTTAATATTAAACATTAAATGTGATAGAAATAAGCTGTACTTCAGATATTGCTCCAAAATACAGAGATTACTGACACTGCAATAATGAAGATTATAAAGAAAACAACTAAATCAATTAAAAAAGTTAATAAATAAGTAAAGTAAACAATTGATTGAATACATAGATAAACAAATCAATCAATAGATAAATAAGTATTTGCTAATTGAGCATGAATGCACTTTCAGAAACATCTCTGGCTTTTGAGCATTATTTCATGTCTGTGGATAATTCTATTGTCAGTTGTCAGTGCATGATATACTGCATAAGAATTATTTTTAATGAAACCATTTCCTACAAAACATTATTTTGCAGGTTACAGTAGGAATCAAAGTTCATTTATCATTGCAATGATTGATATGAAATGTCATGGTAAATCCCAAAATAATAATTTCTTTGCATGCTCACATCATAAATGTCCAAGAGTGACTTGATTTTGTTCTCAAGCTATATAGTTTACTGTTACTTAAAAACATTAGAAGTAAAGACATTGTTCTTGAATACTGATATCTTCTTTCCCCAGAGATAGAGCCTTTTACACATGCACTCTTCAGAACAACATAAAATGGCTGAATACAGAGAATTCTCCATTAGAAATATTGTTTCATGTAGTGAGTGTCTAGTCTTTTTGTGATATTGACAAAATTTGGAGAAAATAGTTAAACTTTTCTGTGTGCTGAATATTTTGTTTGATTAGTCAAGTATATGATTTTGTCATTTTATTTCACTCTCTTATTTCATTCTGAATAAGTGCAAAAAAGAAATTTCATTATTTTCTGATAAGTTGATAATTTCTTATGTTCAATTAATTTGTATTTGTTTTATTTCACAATTCAATGTATTATTTTGTTGCTTTAGAATGTTATGTACATATATATTATTGTTAAACGATGATTATGAATTGAATTAACATAATTTCATGGAATCAAAGACTCTCACTTCTCATGCCTATTTTTGATGTCTTTCGTCTGGTATCCTTTATGGTTTGGGAGACAGTAAAATTATAAATTCACAGGAGTGGTATGCAATTCAGCCCTGGAAAGCTAAAGAAAACAGTTTATTAGAGCTCTGACAGAGTGAGAGAGAGAGATAGAGAGTGAGTGTGAGAGAGAGAGAGAGAGAGAGAGAGAGAGGGAGAGAGAGAGCGAGGGAGGGCATGAGGAAGGGAGGGAGAGAGAGGGAGAGAAACCTTAAAATGTACTAGTATATCAATCGCTGAAATAAGATTCCACTGTAATTATATGAAGTCCAAATAGGGCTCCCATAAACAAAAAAGTACCTTTTCAATGGTGTGAGAGGTTTTCATGAAACCTGAGACTTGATCGTATTGAGCATTTGACATCCATCCTTTGCATAGAATCATCTTTGGATTCAGTAGAGTAGTGTAATGATGGTTACTAGGAGAAGATGATGCTAATTGTTATGATGGTTAATATGATGAAGGTAGTGATGATACATGTAGTAAGGATGATGATGCTGGTTATGATGGTGATGATGCTGGTTATGATGGTGGTGATGATGGAGATGACAATGAATATGATGGAGATGATGGTGAGGATGATGATGGGGAGGAAGAGAATGGTGGTGGTGATGATAGTAATGTGTGGATGATGACAGTGATGAGGAGGAGGGTGGTGATGATGGTGACGATGGTGATGAGGAGGAGGAGGAGAAGGAAGAAGAAGAGAACAATGATATTCAATGTCATTTATTTGACCATTTGATTTTGCCTATCTTATTGTATGGTAGTGAAGTCTGGGGACATGAAGATATAAAGCAGATTGAAGTTTTCCATAGGAAATTCCTCAGAACGTTATTATCTGTAGGTTCATATACTCCAGACTGTATGGCTTATGGAGAAACTGGACGAGGTTTGATTTTGAATCATGTGAAGGGTAGAATGGATAATTTTTGGTCAAGAATTTTGAGAGGTAAAGATAGTAAATATTCATATGTCCTTTTAAAATTCATTTCTGCCATTCATAAAGATGAACATTTGGAATTTACTTCCTCATGGTTAAAATTTATTGAAGACACATTTAATCAAGCTGGTCTATCCAATATTTGGCTGGGCCAAAATAGTGGATTTGGCTTAAATATTAATTCATTGCTAAAACTGAGACTAAATGATATTTTTGGTCAGGAATGGAGAGATGCAGTATGGTCAAATCGCATTTGCACAAATTATAGGATATTTAAAGGCAACCATATATTTGAAAGCTATTTACTCACCCTGAATAAAACTGATGCTTTTACTCTCTGTAAGTTTCGGTGTAGATCACATAAATTACCTGTAAACAAAGGTCGGTTTGATGCGAACACACCACATTGTGATATGCAGTGCACACTCTGCCTGTCTACTGATATAGGAGATGAATTTCACTATATTTTTGTTTGTCCGTTTTTTCAAAGAGAGAGATGTTTATATTTATCAAAAAAGTGTTGTAAGTCTAAGCTCCCAAGTGCTATGCACATGGCAGAACTTTTTAATACTAGAAGCACTTCTCAGTTGAAGAATTTAGCGAGATTTACCCGCCTTATTATGTTAAAATTTAATCAAAAAACAGAGAAAGAAGATAGTTCAAGCATTTCAAGAAGTACAATTAGAGCTGAACCTACACGTACTCGTAGCGGTAGGATAGTGAAACAGCCTACTTTGTTTACTATTTAGCTTGTAAATAGACTGCATTATAGTTATCCTTTTATTATTTAAGTTTGTCACTATCTACATTCATTGTACATGTACATGTACATGTAGATTTCTATGTATAATTTGTGTTTACTAGTTGGTTCATTGTTCATGTTTGTACTTTCATACACTATATACCTATTATCGTTTTTATCTTTGTGTCATTATCTATGTATAATGTATGTGAATTGTATTCATAAGTCATGCATTTTTATTTATACTTTTATGTTTGTTTGTACTCTCATACCCCGAGAGGGGGTCAAAGAGTCAATAAAATTCTAAAAAAAAAAAAAAAAGTATAATAAATAAGGATCATCATTAATTTTAGTTGACAAAAATCAAACAAAGAATAAAATGATAAATTTCCCAAAGCAAGATTGTGAATCATGAGTGGTCTTTCATTGATAGTGACATCTTGATGCCGTTTAAAGATAAATGTAACTCCCCACATATTCGATGAAAATGTCCTCTTTCTAATACATTGGGCTTAATTTCATAGAAAGGTATTGCTGGGATATCAGATAATTGAATAAAAAATGGAGATTTCTTGTATGACTTCACACGTCATGGCCATAATAAAAGATCTTTATTTTTTGTCCTGTTTTCATACAAACCAATTTAATGTTAGGCTTTGATTCTAATTCAAGTCTGTTATCAAAGAGTAATAAATACATAGGCCTCAT
The DNA here is from genome assembly GCA_035222895.1 of Strongylocentrotus droebachiensis. Lineage (NCBI taxonomy): Eukaryota > Metazoa > Echinodermata > Echinoidea > Camarodonta > Strongylocentrotidae > Strongylocentrotus > Strongylocentrotus droebachiensis. The sequence goes on from JAVYIG010001975.1 coordinate 169,160, forward strand.
TTGCTCCGTTAAGGAGTGCCATCTTGAGTTATGAGGGCTGGGGTCCTGGCTGAATTAGGGATCACACAAATAAAACCAAAATGTATAATCACAAAATGAGAAATTTGATGGAAATCACTTACACACATCTTCTGTACTTTATTAAAAAATAAGATATTTGTCATTTTTTTCATTCTTTTTTTATGGAGGTGGGGTCATGGCATTTCTATGAAGGACCATGAATATACCTGAAGGGGTTGTGCATGGTGCCAAAAGAGTTCAAAAGAAAAATACACAATAGAGATATGTGAATATATAGGCATAGGTGTAGACAGACAGACTCAAAGACAGACAGACAGACAGGTAAACAGATAGATAGACAAATAAATAGATAGGATATGATAGATAGTGATAGGATAGATAGAAATTAAAAAATGGTGATATGATCTGAGTGTCTACTGTCTGCATGTATTGTTTTTCTTCAAGTGTCTCCTTTAATTGTGTTTCTACATGTTTTCTCTAAAAAGACTACGACCTCTGAAATTAGCTTCCGGTACCAGATCAATGTTTCTGGATTTTATTGAAAATCCTGCTCTGCTCCATTGCTTTTATTTCCTGTTGAGATTTTGCTAGAATCTACCGGTATGAATTGACTGACGTCATAATTGTGCCTATGCGCTCCGGTCTCATGCAGATCCCTCGATCGTACCGTACCGTACCGAGCGGAGCGGCGCGGACAGTTCGCCAACTTGCGACGATAACAAACCATCATCTGACTTAATTTCAGCGGAAACTTGCCAGAGAAAGGACCCATGACCAATGCGATCCTCGGCAGTGTATCGAGATTGTATTGGTAACTACACTCAACTGAATAGTCTACGCGACTCGGATACGGACGATCTTGTTTTTTTGTACGGAAAACTACGAAACAACACAGATTTGGATTATTTATCTGGATTTATTACACTGGATATTTAGAATTAGAACTGTTGAATAGCTTCAGACGATTCAGACACCGATTATGGCGACCGTCCACAGAGAAAAACGAAGGTAATTTTATAGAGAAATGTGGAACTGGAACTGGAAGTTGTAATGTGGTTAATTGACTTTGATCCTATTCATCATGTTCATTATGTTAATTACCACCATATTCATGCTATTCTTGCTGCTTTTATTAGTAATAACTTTGTCAAGATTTTGTTTATTATTTTGCTTAAAGTGATGGAGATCTTATTTCGTAGAGAAATGTGCGCTGGTGTTCAAGTGGAACTGGAACTGGAAGTGACTTTGTCATTGACGTACAGTTGTAACGTGGTTAATTGACTTTGATCATTATGTTCATTATGTTAATTACCACCATATTCATGCTATTCTTGCTGCTTTTATTATTAATAACTTTGTCAAGATTTTGTTTATTATTTTGCTTAAAGTGATGGAGATCTTATTTCTTTTAATTTTAATCGTATATTTTGCTATGCAACTCCCTGGCCATGGCCCTAGAAATATCTTGTATCTTGTATCTAACTTATTAGAACTTTAATTGCAGTTATGTGTATACCTTTGTGTAAGACACTAACAGTTACATACCAAGTGAGGTAAAACAGGGGGCTGGAATTTATATCTCAATTAGCTAGTTCTAGGTAGGGGAGGTAGAATCTAGAATATAGCGGTACCGGTAGGGGTGGTCTACATTGTATTTGTAACTGAGTAAGATCTCGTCTTCGTTATTTAAATATAACTTTTTCTGGTGTTTAATTCATAATTGGTCTTCATTTAAAGTTTAGGTAATAATAACGTGGACTTCATGATTTAGCAATATTTTTAATTAGGCAGACAACGTTATTTATTCGCAATCTGTCTAACTCTAGATCTAAGTTACTTTATTTTATTTTAAAAGGTCTAGGTCTAGATCTAGATGATTGATCTACATTTATTTAATTATCAACTGAAATCAATAACTGGCTAATGTAGACCTATGATTTCACATCATAAATCAATTAGACTAGAGATCACTAGACCATATTGCACATTCTTTAATTTCAGAGTCTTATTCTGTCAATTGAATGTTGATCTGATGACAGCGACAATGATTCCGTTCATGTACTGTAGGCCTTAATGTCAAATGTTTCTGGCAGTTAGCGCTTCTTGGCCTGGTGCATAGTTTTTTACAATTCAAAGGACAAAGGCAATTGCAACAGTTGACTAGGCATTCAGGCACACTACCCCCTCCCTATAGCTATTCTAGTCTGTTTTGGATAAACAACAAACGGTTGAAGAAACAATACATATATCGCCAAATTGGTATCAGACATACTGTAAAAATATCACAAGTTCACAACAAAAAATGAAAGTGAAATTTCTACAACAAGTTCAAATTAATGTTAGTATTAGCTAGTTAGTATGCAAGAGAGTTTACAGATGATCAAAGGCATTGTGGGGCTGGTTCATGAAATTGAAATAAATATATTTTAAAAAGAATCCAAATCATAACTCTGAATTTAGTGGCATTGTCTTCATAATAAATAGAGTGTTCTAAACCCTTGTTTCCCCTTTTGCAGAGCACATTCACACAAAAATATTTCAGAATATTTTGGCATCTCTGTAGCTAATTGATACAAAATTGTGTCACCGGATAATTTTGGAATGTTCTTTTCATTTTGCTTTTTCTGAGGAAAAAGGTTACAGAAAGAAAACAAAATTATGTGATGAGAATTCCTTTTTTGAGTGTATTAAACCTATGTTTAATTTTTATCTGAATACCTTTTGGAAAAGATACATGTATGATTACTCCAGTACCACATGTAAGATATCTGAAATGATTTATTTATTGGTATCTAAGAAATTCTTGAATTATCAAAATATTTCAGTGCCTGACTAAAATTGTACTCTTTTCCTCTCCCCCCCCCCCCCCAATAAATCATTTGAGACTCAATTGCCCTTAGTTTAAACCCATTGTTATTTGACCTTTCTTCAGTTGATTTGTGTTGTTGTTTGACTCTTGCTATGTAAAAAAAAAATTGAGCATCAATTCTCCAGTTAATAGGCAAAATTGTAGTCTAGAATTTCTTAGGGGAATCAAAGACAATCATTGATTGATTGTGACATTACTGAGAATCCTCAAATGTACATATGTACAAAGTCAAAGGTAAAGACTGCATTGTTAAGTGTAAAATCAACTTTTATTCACAAGTGTTTATTTGCATTTTTTTAGGAGGGGGAGGGGGGGGGGGGGGTGATCAGAGATCTTTAAAAAGTTTCTGAAATTTATCATCTGTCATAGCCCTTCATGTAGACAGAAGCACATGAAGTAATTGATGAAATAGAATGTCCTTATGACAACCAACTTTGTGTAAAGGTAATTGTATTATGCTAGACAGTGCCAGAATACTAACACTACATTAAATACATGTATGCATTCAATTTACAGCTTTTTAGAAAACCATTGAAATTTCAGTGTTTAAGCCATTAAAAAAATAATGGCATTTTTAACCCAAATGATTTTACTTTTTAAACTTTATTTATCCAAGAAAAAATTGTAAAATTGGTACAGGTATATTTTACAATTTTCTCTTTTTCTCTTGGGTTAGAGAACGCTGTTCAGCAGATACTTTTTCCCTGCCAGGGCAAAGATAGAAATTGGATTTAAGAAACAAAATGTTTCCTGTATACGTGATTACGTGTACTCCTAAATGTTAATTTGTAGGCTATTAGAGATGTTCCTATGGAATTTAATGAGTGCATCACCAAAGGCAAAGTAACCAGCAGACCTCCCATTTACTTCACTTTCCATGATACCAATTCATTTTGTACATATGTACATAGATTCTACCTGTAGAGTGCAGGTTTCTGATTCACCATTTTATAAACAGTACTTGAAGTTAAAGACAGACACAACAAATACACACCCTCTGCATTTCCCTGACCTTATCTAAGGTCACAGATCAGGCACTGGCTGGTCAACCCATTCAACACAAGACTGAAAGAAATTGTGTTTAATGAGCTTACTAAAGAGTTTATGAGAACTCTAGCATGTCTGTGTTTAGACTGAGGCTAAATCTATTGTGTAAGCATTAGTGTCTGAGCAATAAGTAATCTCCTTGATAGCTATTATGACACTGCCACTCATTCTATTGTTCCTTGTTAACTCCATTAAGTGCTTATCTTGTCAACTGTACAGAAAGCTGTGTGCAGGGGGTACATTGTTTATTTATACAATGTAGTACAGTAGAGTAGCCACTAGCCAACTATCCAGCTCTGTGACCTTTACCTGAGATAAGGTCATGAATTGATCTGTCTACACCACTGACCCAATTTCTGTACATTACATGTGTGTGTGCCCACATGGTCAGGATACATACAATCATAGAGTACCGAAGCTGTGACGTCATAAAAATCTATTTTTAGAATTTCTCAATTTTTTCTTCATATTCCGAAAGAACACCCAAAATAATGTCCAAATGTCGAAAACCAATCGAATATGTTAAATATTGACTGAGATATGACCATCTGAATAAATATACTCCCCATAGGAACTCAGTGTTATATGCTCTGGCTCCTAATGGTTAGGAGCCAGAGCATATAACACTGAGCTCCCATAGGACATATATTCATTCAGATAGTCATATCTCAGCCAATACGTAACATATTCAATTGGTTTTCGACATTTGGACATTATTTTGGGTGTTCTTTCGGAATATGAAGAACAAATTGAGTAATTCTAAAAAAAGATTTTTGATGACGTCACACTTCTCCACTCTATAAACCCTAGCTGCTCAGCCTAGCCAAACTTAGCTTGTTTTGATTGCAATAAACCAATGCACAGACAGCATTGCTGTTGTATACTGTGCTGTATAGATGGGCTGATCATGATGCCTGTGTGTGTTTGCAGTCTGATTGAGCGTAGTTGTGCGTCCGTGGCTGATGACGAAACATATATGACATCCATGTGATCCTGTTGATGTATTTCTGACCAAAAATCCCAAAGGAAGTTGGTGTAAACCTACACAAGTGTAGTTTGTATGTGGCCTCATATCCAATGAGCAGGCAACAAACATTGTAGGCTCACCCTTATATTGTGTACAGTGTACATGTACATGTGTCTATACTTTTGTCCTTGATTAATGTTTAGATCATAGCCCGGGCCATGCATTCAGTCATTTAAATTAAAAACCTCATTTCTTTGTCCTTTGTGAATTTAGGCCTACAAGTATGTTTGTTTACAAGTGTAAATGTTATTATTGCTGAACTTTTTTGTTAATGCAAGCCAGGCTAGTACAAGTTAATGCATGAAAGTAGCTACCATTTGTGAAATCAACTTTGTATTCCTGCTTTAAAACAGTTTTGAAATCTAACTGGGAGAAATGTATGATAATGTTATCACCATTCCAGAAGCTGAAAACATGGAGTCCAATGTGTTCATGTACTAGGACCTTCTTGGTATTCCAAATGCCATGGCTTTTTGCCAGATTCGAGTAGCATGGGGTTTGCAAAGCTTTTTATTCGGACAGGATCTGAATGCTAATAGTGCTCTTTCGATTGATCAATTGAAACAAATAACTTTGAATGGCACACATACAATGTACAGGTTTGGTACATTGGTTGCATGGTTCAAGAACACATTTACATGTATGGTGCTGTGCGTCTGTGCGGACAGTACTCCATTCACTGGGCACGCGGGGTTAGGAAACCTTTTTTGTTTTGATAAAAATGCAGGAGTCAAAATCAGTCGGCACTGCATATAGTTTGTGCGGTAATATGAAATCCATTTTACCCTTTTCAGCTCTAATCCTTAACCACTTACATGTAGGTGTTGCATATATTTTGTACTTCTTTCAAATTTATGTTCCCTAATGATATCCACATAAGCTGTTTGTAATTGGTCGCCTTAAAGGTAAAGACCAGTATTGGTAACGCCCCAATTTCAAAAAAATGAAATGGAAGCTCTCATTACCAATCATGTGAAAGAATATGTTTTGACTAATACATGATGATACAAAATTTGCCGGGAAACCGCCTACTAATTCATATATTTGGTAAATTTGTTTCTCTCATGGTCGTGTGAGAGATATAGGGTAGTCCCATATACATCTTTCTGTGTATAGTGCTTGTAACTTTACGAAGAATGGGCCAAATTTCTTATCATTTTGATGATTCCAGAACCTTGCAGATGCTAGATGCTAGATGATCAACCTTTTCTGATCGATTCCACAACGTTTCTTTCACAATGCAATCGCATGACCATTACTGGTCTTTACCTTTAATTAAAGAATCAGAATGATACAGAAAACAAAATAGTGCTCACCCAAATCTGAGTTGCAAAATTTGCGACTTCAGTGGTGAGATGTACAGTACCCCTGTACATGAAGGATTAAAATCTGTACAAATGCCTTTTAATTCCCATGCCTTTGAGTTTGAGCCAATTAATGTTGTACATTCAAGCACACAGTATGTACAGTTGTGCTTTTTGAAATAAATGTATGTTTTTGTGACTTGGCGAAGTTGGCAGAAAATTTTGCAGCAACTTTGTACATTTAGGATGTTTATTTTTGTAACAAATGTATCAGGAGAGGGTTAAACTACATGTACATTACAGAACATGTGTAATGTGTGTAAATCAGTACATTGTAGAATCAGCAGAGTGGATGTGAGCAAAGTACATCTACATGTATCTAGAGGCTAAGAACAGGTATCATTTGTTGAACTTTGTTCCTTCTTGCACCAGCTGTTCATTTCAGAAATCAGTCTTTTCTTCAAGTGAATATTGGTAATGAACTGTACACACATTCATGTGGGAAGTACCCACAAATAATGCATCTGACATTAGTATTGTATAATAATAGGCATATCATCACAAAGTATTGTTTTGTTTTCTTTCAAAATTTCTCACTGCTTAAAGGACATAACAGCCATTGACTTTACAAGTACATGGCATTTAGCTCTTTTTGTTGTTACCGTAATAAACGGTGTATTAACCACACTTTTTTGCCGCCGAAAAAATTTCAAAGTCGGGGTGCGTCTTATACACGGTACACCAATTTTTTTTTTTTTTTAAAGTTTCATTTTATGCCCCTTCACCTGGCGCTATACCTGGCAATGTCTCCCAGCTCAGTAATCAGTGTGTTGACTCACCACTCGGAAACTAGAACAACACTAAAATTTGTCTCTCATCTTGGTTTGAAAGTAATATTTCTGATAGTTCTCAATATGAAGTTTATAATAATAATTCCTCCAATTTTTCTTCTATTACATGGCGTTCCACAAGGTTCTATCCTAGGTCCTCTACTGTTTTTTTAATTTACATTAATGATCTTATACCCCATTCACAGTGGTTTTGAAATTTGTAGCGGCGTTGTAGCGGAGCGGCGACACCGCCATAACACCGCTACAAATGCATTCACAGTAGAAAAGTTATCCCGCTGCAGCAGCGGGATAAATATCGTGTACCCATTCACGCTGCAGCGGGTGATTTTTATTACCTCCGTAACAAACACGTGTATGCATGGCTCATGACCCGCGAGTAACCCCGATATGACCGGAAATACTTCAGCGCGGGGTTTTCGATTGCTTGATTGTATCCTCGATCATATTGCTTTTTAAAAAACTAGCATTTTTATTGCTTCCAGTCAGAATATTTTAATTTTTTGAAGTGTGAAATATTTTTATTTGGATAATTATAATATCTACATAATAATAAAATCAATTTGAATGCACTGGTTACTTTATTTCTATTTCACTTTATGTTCCCCATTGCTGGAGAAAAGAGGTCAGTGATAGGTAAGTAAACAAATCACACGTGTTTGTCGCGGTGTTATAGCGGAGAGCCTTCACACTGAGTAAACACCGCGACAGCAGCGGGACTGTCCCGCTGCTGTAGCTAGGCGAACCTAGCGATAGTTTGTCGCGGCGTTATCGCGAGGCGGTGTTATCCCGCGATAGTTTATAACGGGTCCGAGCCTTCACACTGAAGACAACACCGCGACAGCAGCGGGACAGTCCCGCTGCTGTCGCGGTGTTTGAGGCCACTGTGAATGGGGTATAACACATTCAGCTGCACCTCGCAGTTAAATGAGGGGTGCGGTTAATACACGAGAGCGGGTTATACACCGTTAATTACGGTAGCTGCAAATATTTTCTGACCTGTTTCACCAATACCGGTATTGATATTCTCAAAATTATTTGTGATAATAATGTAGCCTGTAGATATATTTTTATTTCAGATAAAAGTAAAATAAAGAAATGCAGCACAACAGATAATTAAAAAAAGACCCCCTTCCCCCCCCCCCCAAATATAATTTTTTTTTTATTTGTCTGTACATCGTAAATGTTTTTTTGTGACTTTTTTCTTCTAGACATTCTCAGAATGACTGATTTCAATGATCTTCTTTCAGAAACTCCGAGAAGAGGAAAGAGAAGTCAAGAAATGCAGCGCGATCACGAAGAGGGAAAGAGACAGAGATATTTTATGAGTTGGCCCACACGCTACCTCTAGCACACAATGCCTGTGCCCAGCTAGATAAAGCAGGCATCATGAGACTTATACTCAGCTATCTCAAGGTTTCAAAAGTGCTTCCCAAAGGTAAGGAATGACCAGTTAATGTACAGTAATACCAAGATATATATACTTCACACTTTACCTCTGAAGCTGGTAAACATGAGGCAGACAATACTCACAAATTTAACTTATTCAACATATGAGTGTGATAAATGGGATATCGCTCTACCTTTTCATTACCTGAATTTTAAAATAAGCTTTAAATTTTGAGTGTTGATGATAACAAAATCTACAGGCCTTAACTTAACTTGACAATGAGGACATTTTAGTTCCAAGAAATGTTTTAATCACCAGCAATGTAGTTTTGTTCCTGCTTTGTGAATATTAACATACTAATAAAGCAATTCCACCAACTATGTTCCACATACATGCACTGTAGTTGCTTACAATGCAAGGTATATATCTTTTGATCATAGTAGGTGACATTAATGTATCTGTTATTAAATACCTAATAGACTTCATAGGGCAGGATGGTGGACACATTAGCTGTCTGACCTTGAATGTAGAAAGAGTAGAGTCTCCGTTCCTATCTTTTCTGCAAACCTCTAATACATGTACAGTGTACATAACATTTTTTTCTATTCATGATAGATGACATTAATGTATACCTGTTTTTAAATACTTCCTACACATCAGCTGTCTGACCTACAGTACATGTAGAAAGAGTAGAGCATTGTTTCTATCTCTTCTGCGTACCTCTAACTTGTACAATGTATAGCATTATTTTCTATTCTATACGGTACCTACATGTATGTGTATTGTGTAATGTAGTGTAGGCTAAGTATGTGTACCGGTATGTAATTCTATCAAAGTATTTCTTCTGACATCATATACATGTAGATGTACATGTACAAATTAATGTCAGTGTTCAAATTCAAACAAGACATCATAGACTATTGGGATGTACAATACATGTAATTAACGTATGATGAAGGTATTAAAAGTTGATTTCCAATTCAGTTCATACATGTATAAACTTTATCATTATGGTTCTACATTTAGTGTCCTGTGATGTGTTCTTTTCCTTTTCCTATCAGACACTAGATTAAAAAATGGTATGTAGGGCTCAATACTAACGGGTGACTGGGGCAGATGGGCACCCAAATCTACAATCTAGGTCCGGACTCCTCAATTTTTGTAATATATTTTTTTACATAGGGCTCAATTACTCATGGTCAAAGACTCCAAACTTTTAAATCCGGACCGTCTTCCAAAAAAGTTACTGTGGAGCGGCAGAGCCCTGTATTACGTCAATTTAATGAATTTCAATCAACTAGATGTCAATGAAGTTTTGAACTATCAAACTTAGGGGATATAATCTAGGTACCGGTACTAGAAATGTAATTCATATTAATCAGTTATGCATTTATATCACTTGGATTGTTTTTTTAGATATTTTTTTAAAGAAAAATGATGTTTATCATGTATTGTTGTATTTTCCTGCAGAAATTAAGGTGGAGGAGAAAGAAGAGAGCAAAACCATGGCGATAGAAGAGATCATCGACTCTCACTACCAAAAGGCTCTAGATGGATTTTTATTAGTCTTATCCCAAGAAGGTGATATGATCTACATCTCAGAAAATGTCTCAAAACACATCGGTATCAATCAGGTAAGGTATTCTTTACTAGAAATTATGTAACATTCGTAATTATGTGAAATGGCTAAGAAGTAAATATGTTTTATTCAGTAGAATTGTTCATGGAATTTAATATGGCTCACATGGGACAATACAAATATTCTACTGACGATTTTCTCCCTATGAAGTACATGTGTGTACCTTTATGTATTACATGAGCAGTGCTATTTCAATACGTAGTGTACACATGTTTCAGAGATGACAACATGTTATTGAATTTCATCAGTACAGTACATGAACATGTACCTTCTGAAAGATATAAACTTCACCATTTTATTCCCCTTTGTTCCAGAAAAAGAACCCTCAGTATCAAAGGTTGCATTATTTGTAGATTAAGGGCCGTACAGGTTAATGAGAATGAGTAACTGTACTTTGTTCAGTGTATGGTTGTAGACCTATGCTGAGGGGGCTGGTTCAAGTACATACTTTTGACTGTCTATTTGTGGACATACATGATTTGAATTGAATTAGAAAAATTGAAAATGCTGAATCATCAATACAAATTTACAATGTACCTGTGCATACAGTATTAGGTAATGGGTTTATAAAAGTGACTGTTTGACATTGAATTACAAGTAAGGGGAATACCTTTAGCTCTCTTTACAATTACATTCTCCCAAAGATTTTTAGATCTGAGAATACCATTCATATGCAGAAAAGTAAAAATTAGTTAATTGTCCTGATTTCTTTCTTAAACAACACATTTACATGATTTTCATTCCTATTGCCTTTTGAAATTGAAAGGTGCATTTCAGTGTTAATTTTTATAACAATTTGAACTGAAAACTAATATGTGAAGTTATTTGAACATTGTATCCCATCTGTGAGTGTAAGGAGTATACATATATCGGCATACACATGTAAATGTACATGTAAATGTACATGTCTGCATGACACTTTTCCAGTACTTTCTGCTTGTATTCATCATGATAATCATCAATACCAATCACGAACAGAGTCATTCTATAACGTCACTGCTATTCTTGCACAACAGGTGGACCTAATGGGCCAGAGCATCTACGACTACGCTCACCCATGCGACCACGATGAGATCCGAGAACAGTTGTCCGACCGACCAGGCCTGACGCTGACCACCCTCCCCTCAGCAACATCCAAGCGTAAACACCACGGTTTCCTCATGAGGGTCAAGTGTACACTCACACCCAAGGGAAAGATTGTCAACCTCAAAGCAGCCTCTTATAAGGTAAGGCCACTCGATCAGGGTGGAATGGCAAACTGAATATATGGATAAAGCAGTTGACATTTGAATGATTGTTATTGATCAGACACATCCTTAAAGGAAGCCAATCCTTATATAATTTGAAGAAAAGATCATTTATATTGGATTTGATAAGAGAATGTATTTAATATAGCAGTGATTTAAAATATTACATCTCCAAGATTGTTTTGATGAAGATCTGACACAGGTAGGAATTCATGTGATATGTCTGTAAATAATATGAATTAGTCTTTCAGACATGCAAGTCTCTTTTTGAACAAAGACTTTTTTTCCACACAAAAAATATAAAAAATAGAATGAATGAATGAAGGAACTTTATTATTCTTTTAATCTTTTGGTAAATTTTCCTGTTGATATTTATGTGAGTTTAATTGTCACTTATGATGAATGTCATTTGTCTTCAATAATGTCACTTAGAATATCCTTATTCATTCAAATGCACCATTTAATGGCTGAACACACTTGATGAGTTGCATATGCATTTTGAAAAAAATTCTTTACCAAATTTTCATCAGCAGGAAACTGTGATCTATTCATGAAGATTAATAGATTCCTTAAACTGTAACCCTTCAGTATCAAGTGTGTCCAGCCCATTATGGACCTACATGTATGCATTCTGCTGGTGCATTATCCTTTCGATTGGATTTCAATGCATTGCGGAAGTGGCCTATTAGTATCTCACATTACTATGTGAATGATCTTTGAAATTATTATTGTAACTCGTGTTCATTTTGGCTTTTAACTGCCAGACACAAAGATTCTAATAAAATCCATTTATCTATCTATCTATCTTTAAATTTCCTTATTCTCTCCTGCAGGCTGTCCATTGTCAAGGCCACATGAAACTAGCTCTATCAGACACCTCGGTACTGGGCTACAGGATGCCCCCCACACCCTGCCTTGTCCTCATTGCTAGTCCTATACCACACCCCTCCAACATCGAGGTGCCACTGGATTGCAGTGCGTTTCTTACCCGGCACAGCATGGACATGAAGTTTACCTACTGCGATGAGAGGTCAGTAATCCAGGGAACCGTTTCACTAAGCCTTTTTCAATGACAGATTACAAAAATCAGTGACAAATCTGCCGATAACCAATCAGAAGCAAGGATTTCAGTAGCTTATAACAAAAACTGTCATTTGTCACTGATGACAAGTTTTGTGAAACACTCCCCTGGGCTTGCTACTACAACAGGCGCCCACGACACATGGTCACCAAAAGTTTAAGTACAGAATCCCAAATCCCAAAATGCATGGGGTCCATGCATACAGATATACAGTGCGTCCCAGAAAAAACGAAACCGAGAAGTATCGATGTTTTATCATAACTTAATCACAACCATAATTAATGAATGATACATATTTGGAAAGCTTAGAATCTCTTCTTTCAGTTGATGCTACTCAGATGATGCATATTTCACGCATGCGTGATTAAAAGCAATTTGAAGGAAGGAAACCAAAAAGACATTTGGCGGGCGGTATCTGAATTTCGAAGAAAAATTCACATTTCTATAAAGTTGAGTTTCTGCCCTTTCATATGACACCTCAATCAGGAAAAATGAGCGAGGAATGACAAAGTTCTGTTTGTTTAAAGTAGCCCTTACATTTTCATAATGTTAACAAACGAATTCGTTTTCACTGGGTGCCTGCCGTAGCAAAAAGCGGATTTGACAAAAGACTTAACTCCGTTTCGTTGACAATCGGCCATGCATGAAGACTCTCGTCTACGGCTGATTGTCAACGAAACGGAGTTAAGTCTTTTGTTAATTTCGTTTATTGATACGGCAGGCAGCCAGTGAAAACGAATTTGTTTAATAAAATTATGGAAATGTAAGGGCTACTTTAAACAAACAGAACTTTGTCATTCCTCGCTCATTTTTCCTGATTGAGGTGTCATATGAAAGGGCAGAAACTCAACTTTCTAGAAATGTGAATTTTTCTTCTAAATTCAGATACCGCCCGCCAAATGTCTTTTTGGTTTCCTTCCTTCAAATTGCTTTTAATCACTCATGCGTGAAATATGCATCATCTGAGTAGCATCAACTGAAAGAGGAGACTCTAAGCTTTCCAAATATGTATCATTCATTAATTATCGTTGTGATTAAGTTATGATAGAACATCGATACTTCTCGGTTTCGTTTTTTCTGGGACGCACTGTATATTGCTAACAAAAAAAGTCTGTTTAGGGCCATGATTAATCTATTTCGTACATGCTGTGTGCTGAAGACTTTCTGGGACAACATACATTTCTTCTCTTTACTTTAGCATAAAGGGGGAGGGTAGAGTCTTGTCCTAAATATATTTTAGATCGAAAATTTTTTTATACCAGCAATAATAATTCACTTAAAAACACAAACTAAAAGAAACAGTATATATGGGTGAAAGGTTTTAGGAGATTTAATGTAGTAGGAAGTGACAACATTTGCAAATATCCAATAACATTTCAAGAGAAAACAAGGTGAATGTACCAGCTTTTTTAATTGGCCCGTGCTCAATCAGGATAAGGTTCGTTCCTGAAGGAAAGCAGAAACTAACTGTAGAAGATTTGGTTTCAAAAATGAAAGGCAAACAGTGGCACAATTTTTCTCCTTTGGTTTGTTCCTTTGGTGAAAGGGGGAGGGGATGATTGCCACAATACAATACAGTTTGTTTGTTTTATTAATATGAATCAAATTTTATATCCTTGTTTTGCTTCCGTTTCCAGGATTGAGCAACTGATGGGATACATCCCCAATGAACTGGTTGGTCAATCTTTCTATGTGTACTACCATGCTTTGGACGGCCAACTCATTGACAAGAGCTACAAAGACTGTAAGTCATTCTTCAGAGTCAGTCATTACTTGGAATCGTTGGCATGAAGTCAAAGTAAAGGGAAGTAATGATCTCCCTTTTTCTAAGAAAAGGAATGAATTCTCTCGAACTTATGAGATATTAGAATGAATTTATACCACAATGATATATCCCTGTTATTTGCTTTGATTCAGAGGATTTTGTTCTTCTTCTCATTATGTTACCTTCAAAGCAATGGAGTATAACTTCAAATTACTTCCCTAATAATTGTATTTGTCTTCACTTTACTTCATGCCATTGTGACACAAATTCTGTTTTAGATACTGCCGTAGTCAGTCAAAATACATGATAGTTATTTTGTTATGCACAGCTTAATGAAAATGAAATAAAATGAATAAAAACATCTCTGGCTTGTAAAAGGTATATAAAAAATGTTACAAGGAAATTACATTTAAGAGTTTTACACCTAGTAATCAAATTTGTGATTTTTTAATTATTTGTTTTAATATAATCTCTGTAGTAAAACTAAATTTTACACTCAGTTTGCTATATTTTTGATGGATTTGAATATAATTCCGTCCTCTTGTTAAATCATTAGATCGTATTTTCCGGAGCATAAAGACTAATTGGCTGATGCTGATGATATAGGCTTTCTGCAATAGATATTCAAAATACTTTGTCCAACCCAAGTTGGTGAATGATCACTGAATTTGACAGAGTTTGATTCTTGTGTTGATAAGTTTGATTTGCAGTGAGAGAGCTTGTCAAAGTACGTCTAGTCAAAGCATTATCATAATAAACTGGTGAAATAACTCAGTCTTTTATTTTATCTGTCATTGTTCCGCAGTGTATGCCAAGGGTCAGACATCAACCGGAAGATACAGATTCTTGGCTAAGAACGGAGGTTACATGTGGCTAGAAACACAGGCAACTATCATCTATAACAACAAGACCAACAAACCACAGTGCATTGTATGTGTCAACTATGCCATCAGGTAAGTCATTATGATCAATTTGTTAAACAAGTATGAAATGTATGGATCAGAAGCAGTTCTAGAAGGAGTGGCCTTAGGGGGTTTGCCACCCTAGGAAAAATCTTCAATTCTCTCCCCCCCCCCCCCCTCCCCTAAAAACAAAACAAAAAGTTGTTGTAGATGGTTATTTAGAACAGTTGATTAAATTTAAGGTTTAAACCTGTTCATTTAATCCATTATTTTATGGAGCACCAAGTGTCAACTTCTTCATCTAGTATAAATTCAGTTCATTCTTTAAATAATACATGAACCCAAATCAGGTCAGTATGAAATTGAATTCTCAGTTTCATTTCATGACCTATTTCATTCCATAAATCATTGGATTTTTAGAACAATGTTACAGTCCACTACTTTTGTTTTCCTTGAAATGACTTGGAGCCAATTTATGGTTGTTAATGTCAACATAGACATGATTCAAAGATGAGTGTGAAGTCTGCTTTTGATAGGACACGTCTATGAATTTTTTTCAATTGACTTGAGCCAAAGTTTTATTGGCAATATCAACATGAACCTATTATGAAGATCAGCTTCATGTTTGTGAAGTTAAAAAAAAATGAAGAAAAGTCATAAAAGCATTTAATACTTGCCTGTTGGTTCCTCCTTATAACCATGCTTTCACAAATGATTCTGAAATTGAAAGGTTAGACAACAAACCACAGATGTTAACCTAGTTTAAGAATATTATTAGATTTAGAAACCTTGTTCACATGACCTCATGTTGACACCGATTAGGTTAGAGACATTTGAATCAGTGTACTACAAGTATCTTTGGAGTGACATTAGAATCTCAGGCACAGGTGAACAGAAAAAATGCATCATGTTCAGTTTGGTATGTTATTGATGTTGGTGGAGAATGAATTAGACAAGGCACTGCTTTGTGAGAGGGAATGTTGCATGGTAATCAATAATCAAACTGATCCGGGATATTTTTCATTGTCGGTGAGGAATGCATGTATGTAGGTCAAGTGAGAGTCCTTTCACATACTATCAAAAAGTGTTCTATATTTTTGTTTAGTTTTAGTGGATAAACTTGGCATATTAACACCTAACTTTGTTGATTCCTTGTTTGGTGTATGGGACATTAGGATAACATATATATATTGATTTTAAACATGTTTGATGTAAAACTGTAAAGATAACAGAAAGAAACATTTAGTAATTTGTCGATTTCCCTGTTATGTTATTAAATTGCCCCTTTTTTTGGTCTCATGGTGTTTGATTGCATCAAAACAGATTGAGTTCATTATCACAATATACATAAAGACCCGGATTCTACTGAAATTAAAACCAACGCCGAGGCTAATGGCTTTTGTCCAAATAACGATTAGCAAAGGAATAGTCTGAGGTGTAAGTCTTCCTGTTGTAACATTATCTTTAACCCAGGGTCAGGCTTAACTGAATTAATAGAATACAGACTTGTGTGTCGATTTGGTTCTATTATTTATTTCTATTTTCAGATAAATTATTATGATTTCTAGGGCCATATTTTCTTCTTCTTCTTCCTCGTTAAATGCTACTTCATGCAACGAAGATTACGCACGGCAGTGTGGTGTGTGCCATGTCCAATATGTGTGTACCGTAGGCATCAATCCAGGTGCAAAATATATATATCGGTATATATATATATATATATATATATACACAGTGATGTGCTGTCCAGTCACAATTTTACAACCCCCCCCCCCCCCCATAACAGTTTGAATCAGTAATCACTCTATATTGTCATTGTTAATTAGCCAGCTACAACACTGTATGAATTCAAAATCTGTTACATTCAGAGATGTTATTTTGTCTAGTATGTGGTTTGTCTCCATTGTGTATGTGAAAGCAACAGCTTGAACATGTTGGGTTAAGGTTGCTTTGTGACAGATGGCGGTACATTGGCCTGATACATGTAGAATGATGTACAGAGAAATAAGTTTCTAGAGTTAGTCTATCTCAAGGGATTGCAATTTATAGCTGTAGAGGATACTCCAGTTGCCTGAAAATGACAACATTGGCAGAATTAAGCATGTTGATAAATTGAGGGGGAAAAACGATGATATTATTTGTATTCATGAATTTTTTAATTTGTTGGGTAGAATTCTGCACTCTGCAAAGAATATTAATTGTCCTGTCTAGAATAGCACCTGGTTCATGAAGATGTGGTGCACTCCCCTCTCTAGGTAACAAAATGTAGGAAAGATGATTATCAGGAATCCTATGACCAAAAGTTAATTCTAAGATGATATCGATTGTGATATTCTGATAATACAGGTATCTTGGGGGATAAACACAGTTCCCTCCCCCCCCAAAAATAAAAAAAAATAAATAAATAAAAAAAATAAAAAAATTGTAAGACTATATATGACGGAAATAGTTTTAAAATAGTCTAAAACTTAATACTAGATGAAAGTAGAGATGTGGTTAGAGTTATACTTGTTAGTGTTTTAACATTTATATGTCGATTATTAAAAGTTGTTTTTTTGTGGATAAAAATAACCATGAGCCATTCAAGGTGCAAACTGCAACACAATGCCAGGCAAACCTTGTACCCACCCTGCGGTGCATGAGTTTCATAACACCAACTTTAGGGAAACAAATAGAAACACATGTGAGACTGCCAGACGTTATAAGTAATCCATACACGACCCAATATGTAATCTATGAGTTCACATAATATGAGAAGACAATCTTCTTTTAGGTTAGCTAGTCTGCTGTAGAAGACACTGGGAGTTATGGAGTGCACTTTTAGATGTAGGTAAACAAAATTTTGATCATTTATGTACCATTCATGTAATTTTATTCTTTAAGGGGTTGCTGACGCCTGGCGAGATTATTATTTTGTATTAGTGTTATTATTATTATTACTTAAACCATGCTTTTCCCATAAGGCCCGGAGATAGGAACATCAATTTCCATCGCAGTTATGGTTTTAATTTCTTTTATGTCATGAAATTAAAATCAGAGGCAGAACTTGGAACCCAAGTGTTGAATATGTAGTATGTGCTTGAATGACAATGTTTCTAAGCTGCACTTCTATGGAAAAATATCATTGAAAATGTCATTAAAAATATAATCAAATAATAAAGGATGTTGAAAACAAACATGCACATGGTGTACATGTACTGTACATGAGTTGCATTGGCAAAATGCAAGATACATGTACTGATGTTGACGGAGGTGCTTGAAATGCTAGACTAGAGCTCCTTACCTTGTGAAATAGTTGAGATGCAAACAATCTTCACGTTGGTGGAGATCTGTTTTGCCTTGCCACCTGAGATCTTGACCTTGAGGATAGAGGTCAAGGTGGAGAGGTAGAGCAGGGGATTCTTGTATGTTGTGTCATGAAGGTCATGGTGCTGAGTGATTGAAGGTGAGTAAAGAGATTAAGAAACATGTTCATGTACTACTGGGACCTGGATGGAAAGAGGGAGGGGCAGTGGATAGAGCGGAGGAGAGAGAGGAAGAGCACGGGAGAGGTGAAGAGCAGAACAGAGAGAGCACTCAGAGAAGGGTAAAGAGTGGAGAGAAGAAATAAGGGAGGAGAGAAAGATCAAGATAGAGAGAGAGAGAGAGCGAGAGATTTTTTTGGGTGGGGGTTGTGGGGGAAAAGAGTGAAGGGTAAAGAGCAAAGAGAGAAGTTGACAGAAAGCACTTCATGAGTATTCTTTTTATTATTGTAAAGGGGAGATAGAGACGGTGGGACATATACATGTAGAAGGAGAGTTAGATAGGGGGTATAGGTCAGTAAAAGAGGGAGAGAGGTGGGGGAGAGACAGACAGAAATAGACAGGCAGAGAAAGAGAGACACACACACAGATACAGAGACAGACAGAGAGGGAGGGGTGTGCGTGACTGGGGACTTGGTCCATGTGCTGTTGTACAAGTACAATTTATTTCCAGGGACCCACATTGATCAAGATAATAAACATGATAGGCTTTAGAAGATTTGTCTTTGTGGACATTGAGAGAATGGATGCACAAGTTCTTCATAAAACACATCATAATATTTGAAATATTTGAAGGAGAAGCACTTTGATGTTTGTATGATAAATTCTTGATATATTTTATTTATATATTGAAATCAACAAAGAAGAATGAAGTGTTTGTGTGTGTGTGGGGGGGGGGGGGTGTCATTTATTCCATGAGCAGCCAGCAATGAAAGTAAGCAAGAAAATATAATCCTATAAATTTGATAGTATTAAAGATAATGATATCCTCATAGGTACTCCGGTATGCATGATGAGTGCATGAACTTGCAGGCTAATTGAATCACGATTGTTATGATGACCTCACTCTATTGTCTTGTGGCATGGATGATATCAAATTCAGGATTGGAAATACTGGCATCAGTATGGGGGTAACTTTAGTTTAGCTATTCAGTTTAACATGATTCCCAAAATCCAACTGCCTGAAAATGATATCACTTTTCCCCATATCCCATTCGTTTATCATTTTAAAAAGTGCAATATTAATGCTAACGATGTTTCACAAAATGTTATTACAATGGGGAATTGATCTACAAATAGATATTTGATTTCATGAATACAATTCATTTTTACCTCAGTCAATAGTTCTGTGGGTAAGTCTGTCAAATCGCGGTAATCTTCTTTCCTTGAAAAAAAAATATACCAGGGTCTCACAACCTTTCTCTCATGTTCTAAAGATATTGAATTTCATGTGCCAGGTGAATGCTTATAAGAAACCTATGACATGGACTCCAGGGTAAAGGGATTAGCCAAGCTGCATGGGGTACAAACTGTTTTCTGAAGGGGTACAGGGGGAGAGGTGGATTACTGATACAAACTCTATTTGTAGTTTAAAGGTGAAACTTGTCATTAGACGAGGGATCATGACATCGAGATAGAATGTCTATATGGGGATGCAATTATTGCAACTTCATTGTAGTATAGTTGATAAATAATGATGTGAATGTTTGACAGGCACTTGGTGAACAAATACTAAGTATGCTACTATGCTCTCAAATATTGATTATGCTGTGCAAAACCTTCTGATAGAATTTAATTTTAGAAATATGATTCTTCTTTCTTGAAGTGTCTTAAAGTATACCAAGAACAGTTTCTGAAATGCTTTTTTCCCTGAATTTGAAATGAGCGGATGATCTGCTTTCAAGTACACTGCTTTTTCCTTCAACTCTAGACACTTAGATCCCAGCTTTATACTCCTACAAACTTTGTTAGAAATAACATCTATCCAATGATCCTATTCCTTTTTCTAACAGCACAATGTATGTTTTATTCATATATCAACATTAATCTCCCGAAAGAGATGTTAATGGAGGGCTGGATTTATTTAAAGGTAGTATTTCAATTGTGCGTCTACACTTTTTGTTGTACAATGTATTTGTAGTAAAATCTCATCATCAACTTGTTGTTTTAGACTTTTAAAAAATGACACATTAACAACAAAACAAAAACAGGTATTTTCTGGCCCCTGGATCTTTTTATAGCTACAGGTTTTAAATTCCATCTCTTATCCACATAATACTTCTTCCCCCTTTCCTCCAATCCCCTCCAATCCTCTCCATGAATATGTCCTTTCTTGGTTTACAAACGATCAATCGGTAATCCATGCTTTATCACATTATTTTTGTCAAACAATGTGATTCAGAAACAAAAATATATGAAACATATTATAGCTAAGTTAATCTCCAAACAATGAAATAACAGCACTGCTGTTTTTTTCTTCAGAATATGACAGTTCCTTTCCATATCCGAAATGACATTATGATATGATTTGTTGGTGTATTATCTAATCCCCTGTGATTAGTGGGAAACCAGCTATGACCTTCTATTGATATCCTGACAACTCTGAACAAATTGCTACTGAGGGAGAAATCAAGGTTATAGACACATATTTTCATGGAGATTAAGTTTTCATCCGCAGTTGTGAAACCAAGGACGTTCCGTTTCATGCAGTTGTCTGCCTTTGAAACAGATTGATATGAATGACAGTCTGGTTGCTTTTAAATCTATTAGTTTTAGATTTACATAATGCAACCTCTCCCAAACTCTCACAGCATTGTCTGAATTAATTTTAGGACTGGCTTTTTTTTTTTTTTGGGGGGGGGGGTGATTTTATCTTCATCTACATGTATGATCACCTTTGCTATACAAAAGTGCAATGCATATCTTTTGCTTGTGTTGACTACACAAAGGAACGAGCAAGAAATGTAGAACCTTGACAAAAGGTACACCAGGACCGCCCTTCATGCTGCTACATGTTGATATGCAGTTAAAATTCCCTGCAGTCCTTGGTTATCGTTCATAAGTAGAATTCTTTTTTGTCTGCCGGTGGTCTACAACGACTGTCAACATGTTTGAATCAGTTGCTTTCCGCACTGAACCGAATGTTAAACTAGTTGAACATGTATGGAATCATGGAACTTTATCATAGGAACGTGATATGAACAGTAATGAAATGGATATCTCAGGCTGATTACATAATTCACTATCTGTGGTAGAGGATATGATTGAGATACAAGTATAAGTCCAGGAAACATGTAAATGTACCACAATGTCTTTGATTCTATCCAGCTACATGCATCGCAGAAAGCGAAGAGAGCAAATGATGAAAATAACTATAAAAACATTTCCATATTTGCTCGTACTTCCAAATTTTATTTTCATGAAAAATGTCATTCCATTGCCTACCCTTATATCTTCTCCTGACTGATCATGAAATGCTCCTGCATATGATATAATGTGTATTGAGCCAATATAAGACAGCTCAGAAGCAATCACTGTATGATGAGACTGATGTGACTGTACTTTTTAGTCAGATACATGAGATAAGATATGGATTGATAGGAGTGATGTCTCATATTTCATTGCTTTCCTCTTAGCTTGTATCTTGTTTATAGTCCTGCTTGTTTAAACAGATACACAGGGCATGGTTTGAATCAGGTATTTCATCAAATGTATATGTCAGGGTGGATATGAATAATTTTATGATTTGTGTAAAATATTTTTTTTTAAATTTCTTTTCAGATTTTATTGGATTATTCCAAATTGAATGTGTACAGGGGGGTCGGGTCAGATATTAGGGGCAGTTTACTCAGAATTATGTAATTTATGATGGGGGAAGGGGTGGAGAGGGTAGCTATAATTTAACAGCAATCATCAGTCCAGATTTATCCCAGAGAATCAATCAAGAATAGAACATGTAATTAATCGCCTTTTATTTTGAAACATCATAACTCTTTTTTCAGAGAATCTCTCTTGATAGTTTGTGAGAAAGGAAACAAAATCTAGGTTGGGTGAAGAAAGCGATTTATTTTTGTGCCATTTATTTGTATCACTCCACTCTTTTGCTGCGATTTTGTATAATAACCAAATATTTAAGAAGTGATTGAAGGATCTCCCTTCTCTCTAGAGGATGGGAATAATGGAAGAGGTAGAGCCATAGATCAAAACAAAACCAGAGCAAAAAGGAGAGACAGGGGTACAGGTGGCTATATGGGAAAGATTCTGAGCAAAAAATGTTTTTAAAAAAAAGATATCTTCTCAACTTATTTTCAACTTTGAATGCATTTTAATGAGCCGCAATTGTATGCATGTCAGTAAATCTAATTGAGATCATCATTTGACCCTCTTCTCCATGAATCTGATAATCTGAGATACCTAGTAACCCTTGAACCCTAATTCATCAAACCATCAAACCAATCTGTTTTGCAATATTCCTTTTCTTTGTTTTTAGAAAGTGTGAAAGTCAAGTACCTTCAACCCCTTGCCTTTGCTGGAGAAGCGATTAAAGCACTTTCCGTTTTATCTTCCTTTTATCTTCCTGTATTGTTGACGTGATCTGGATGATTAATGGAGGCATTGTGAGATGGCAAGCATTCAAAATATTTTTGTTGGAGGCTAATGCTGAGAATTGTGATGTTTGTTTCTACTAGTTTCTACGTTTCATGTGTGATTCTTTTCTCTCTCCATGAGGTTTGTAGATTGAGACGGTTCTGTTGATTTACTTAGGGCAACCTCTTGGCAAGGAGAATGATTTGAGGAGTTGGAAAGTAAAAAGGTCATGAGAGAGTATGTGGGTGTACATGTATAGTGTCAAAATGTAAACAAAGTCAAATGGTAGAAATAAAGCCTGGATGGGAAAAAGTTTCAATGGACTGTGCAGTTTATAGTCTGTTACAAGAATTACGAAAATCTTGTATCATTGATAGGTCTAAAGTGCATTGACATTATGTTTTTCATATATGAATAGAAAATGTAAGCATTGCATGATTTGCATCGCATAATTTATTTAAGAGGGGAAAAAACTTGCAAATTTTTATTTATTTGATTACCTATAGTTACGGTTTTGCCACCTGAGGGCAGATAGTATATTGCATTTTAAAAACCACCACCGCCACTTTAGCCGGCTGCAAACAAAAAGGTGTTAAGAGACAGAGGATTATACCTGTACATTTTCTAGGTCTAGGGTATTCCATCACACGATACCTTCATGTTGTTTTCACCAAAGACATCTAGGCCCTGTACCGGCATCGGGAGGTATTATTACCTTGTGTTGAAACATGAACTTGATATTGAAGGAGATCCTTCCAGGGATGTACATTGTCAGATAAATGACGATATCAATTTATTTGGATCATGTATGTAAGACAGAATGAGGTTAAGAGTTATCTTATATCAAAGGCTCTTTGAGACGAAGATGAAGGATGAGTGTGATAGGTTAATATCTACTGTTGAAGAGGTGTTCTCCTTTGCAAGTCATTAACAAAAATATTTTCCTGAAGGTTAGCGGTGTTGTAGTAAACTAGTGTGGCCGTTTGTATGTATGTCAGTTACATTCAGGCTCTAAAAATGTGTTTTATTTGAACATTTTGCATTTGAGATAATGCAGAGAGAGAGAAAAAAAAAGGGAATATGTAAACACATGTACATGTGTATACAAAAGGGTTAAAGAGAGGGATAAATTTCATTAAGTATTGGGGAGTGAGTGGGTGGCACATAATACGCATGTATGTGTGTGTGGGTGTGTATGTGCAGAGAGAGAGAGTAAGAGTGAGTGAGACATAGAGAGAGTGAGTGAGACATAGGGAGAGAGAGAGAGAGAGGAAGGATACTGCAGAGAGAAAGAGATTTTAGAGAAAGAGACGAAAGATGCACAGAAACTGTAACTGACTACTTGAGAAACAATGTCAGACATATTCAAAGTTATGCATGGAAACATCTCTTTGTAAAATGACCCTATCAAACAGGACAAGCCGACAGAGTTCCCATAATATCCAGTCTACTAAGAAGCTAAGGAGCACCTCCTATCACATTCGCAAAATACACACTCCAGAAGAGAAAAAAGAGTGCCACTTAAACTTGTTGACGTGTCAGTGGAAAGATATTTTTTTCATTTTTCTCATTTTTTCTGCTATAGGACACTTTCTATAGCAATTCTGGTTTCTATTGCCTTTGTTCTTCGCTGACATGCTGCATATGTTGTGGAAATTCCTGGAAAGTACATATTTACATCACTCTCACACGATTGTGGTCGAACGTCCTTTTAACAAAAAAAAGACACTTTCATATGATCATTGCAGTACTCACTGGCCATTTGCAGTTCTATCATAGCCCTTGTAATCCATAAGACTGCCATGTTGTCATTATTTCATTATACATGTAAGTTCAATATTAAGGCCCTGTATTATAGAGAGTTGTGATTGATTCAAATCAATCACAACTCTTTTTCAAACTGGCCCCTGATTTGATAATCCCTTGATATAGATCTGTGAGAATAGATGATGTACTTATGATTATGCTTTCCTAATTGGGATGAAAACAACCGATCAACCATTCAAATGTACTTCATACTTTTGTTAATCAGTGTCTTAATATAAAAGCTACTTGTAACATCCCTGTCTTAAAAGATTATAATAATATGATGAGTAGATAGCTGCCAGTAATGCATGAGCACATTCAGGATAACGTAGAAGAGGATGGGGCTCATTTGCAAGCAATTCCTGACAAGCGAAAAAGGGGGTATCACAATTTTTAGGTGTAAATGTATTATTACAATATTTCACCACCAACAACAACTAAAAAAAATAAAAAATTATGTTCCATTTTTTCTGGTCTGAAAACAAGTAACATTTTGCTTTGGTGTCCTTTAATACGTGTGCCATAGGGGCACTGGCTGAAGGTGCTCCACCCTTAAATCCATTGCTGCCCCATTATAGTCGCACCTTAGTCATAATATTACACTGACTATCAGGATTTCACCTTGGAATGCCTCTTGTGCAGTTGTCAAACCTGTACTTCGTATCTATAGGTAAATGTAAATGTATTGCAAATGGGCCTGAAGGCACAGGTGACAGATCAACTCATGGAGTTAGCGCCCAGGCTACACTCATCCATAGTCATATCTACTCAGTAAGATCGTATCTTTGAGTGTGCCTGCAGTGCCTGATATTACAGCTTCTATATGTACAGGGAATTTACATAGACATTGTACAGCAATCACATCACATCCTTATTTTGTTCACACTTTGCTATTAAATACACACACGTAGTGGTGAAATAAAAACGGCTATATGTGTTGTATTATATTGAGGTACATTGATGTGTATCGATTAGCAAGTATTTTATAGGGGGTAGAATTGAGTTCATTTTGAGTTTTAAAGGATAAATTCAATTTTGTTATAAACTTTTTTTTTTGACGCTGTACACTAAGTGATGATTACTTTGTATTAAAAAAATCCCAGGGTTTGGGTTCTCCAATGTTCTTTGAAAACTTCACTTTCAATTTCATAAGAACAATGTTGAAAAAGATCATGAAAACAAAGAAAACAGTTTTACTATGTGTTTGCAGTATAGACAGGTTTGGGGTTTTTCTCTTCATCATGTAGTATGTAAAAACCGATTCCGAAACTCTCAGTAAATTTCCTGTTTCTTCCTGGATCCCAGGTTCCCAAATATCACAGATTGAAACCGAAGCAATTATTAATAGTCGTAGTGTAAACAAACGATACAATTTTTTGATAAGAATATAGTAAGAACCTTTATACCTTGTACCCTAGCTCTTGTAGTAAGATGTATGAGCAGTATTAAACAATTTGAGGTGTAGGTGCATGTTGGTGTATTGTATGTGAGCAGTGTTGTCAAAAACCAAAATCGAGGTGTAGATGTATGTTGGTAATGGTATGTTTTGCAGGTTTCCGCCGATTTCGAGATTTCAAGCTGGGGGGGGGGGGGGGGGGCTTAAACTTTTAGATTATCATTAGTTGTACATCTAGCATTGACATCATTATGTTAGCAGCATTTTTTTTCTCTCATCTGAACAATGTTCTGGAGTCCCTTTAAGCAAGACTGGGTTACTTTTGGGCAACTAATACTTCTCAAATTTAGAATTGAAATGCAAGGAAAACGTGTCCTTTTATGTAAATATATTATAAAGTTTTCTGCAGAAAGGGGGAGCTGCCAGGGCCGTTGCCCCCGGGCCCCCATTTAATCTTCCTATTTTGGGGAATTTCTCTGTCTCATCCCTGTTTCATTTATGACAAGAGTTCATATCCACTTCCTGCACTGTTTTTGAATGGATCTGCTTATGTCTTTATATAAATACATTAAATGACTTTTAACTTAAAATAATTGTCACAATATTTTTACCCTTGCGTTTTAATTTACTCTCTTTTACTGATAGTTCTTAATTTCATGTTCAATTAGTTTGTAATGTATTCGATCAGGATTGATTTTGAAAAATTCATTTTGTTTTTTTAACTATTTGCAGAAATTTCTGGTAAGGCTACATTTTGTTCGGTTTATGCTTCTGTATAGTCTCCTATTGTATGTAAAATTTTGTATGATTAAAATAATTTTTAGTCCTGTAATTAAGTTTGAATTTCAAATATTTATGTCTTTGATGTACAGTGGTGTGGAGCATGGAGATAGAGTCCTCTCAGTTGGTCAACAAGAGAAGGAGAAGGAAGAGACGAGAGATGTTGAGATGAATGAAGAAAAGACCTTCACTCCTCCTCGTCATGCCAACATTACCAACGACTTCCCTCTTTATCTGGCTGGCTGCAACTGTAAGTTCACCTAAATATTAATATTAATTGTTCATGAACTTCAAAATTCAGTGTAAAGTTCTAAGTTATGACTATTTTCATCATAGCTTGGATGAAACTGCAGTGATATTGATATATTTTTTGTATCCTAAGTTAAAAAGTCCTTTATCAATACAAATGTTAATAATATTAAAATTTCACTATTATAATTTCTCATTATTTTTAATATAATGAGTAAAGATAATTTTATTATACCGTAGATAGTTTTATTGTGCTAGATAATTGTATTTGGACATGTTGAATATTCAAATTTTGATGTAGAGTAATATGAGGAGAAAAGTGACAAAAATTGTTTCCAATGGATAGCTGATACATATATGCTTAGAACTTTCCATAATTTGTTCAAAATATATATACATACTCTTATATAAAACTTCAGAGTTGATTTGCAAGATACATCATTTGCTTGGCTAGGTGTCCAGTCAACTTCCTGTGCTGTTCCATCAAAGTACCCTAGGTTCTATCAGCTTTCACAATGAATTTCCTGTTCATTTATTACCATTTATCAATGCAATGTGAGATAATGTGCCTTTTATATATTTTCCCTAATATTCAAGCAGTGCCTGGAGCAGACAATCCCTATTATTCTTTGTTATGAACCTCATGGAAAATTTAGTATGAAACCCTGACAAATGTCATCTAACTTGTTCAATTTAGGTCAGTAGGATTCTAGGAAAGTGATGTGTAAACGTTTTGATTATTATCACATTGTATCTCATATGAACAGCTTCTCAAGCAGTGGAAGAGAAGCTGGCTTACTTGGCACCTACTGCTGGCGATGTCATGATTGAACTGGGTAAATGTCCAAAATTCTTCACCATTAAATTCCGTCTGTACTAGTTTGGCCAAGGGAGATTAGACCACCCAGGGTGTTCACTGACTGGTGGCTATCTCATCAACTCGACTCTCAATTAACATAACAAAAAGAGGATCATGGGGGACCAAAGGTCACCAATTAGGCATTGTTTTCTATACAGAGGGAGCAAGTAGCTACAAGTAGTACAGTGGGGCTTTAACTCTTCCCTACCTCAACCCCTCTTCTGCTCTCCCTCTTCCCTTTCTCTGCTTCCTACCCCCTCCTCTGCCCCTTCTCTGCCCCTTCTCTATCCCTCCTCTATCCTGCCTCTACCATTATTTTACCATTATACACCTCCTCTACCCTTCTTTTATATTGATACCCCTCCTCTAGCCCTCTTTCACCCCTATACCCCTCCTATACCCCTCTTATAACTCTCCTCTAACTCACTTTACCCCCTCCCCTGTCTCCATCTACCCCTCCTCTGCCACTCATGTACCTCTCCTCTGTCCTTCCTCTTCCTCTCCTCTCCTCTTATCTTCTCCTCTACCCCAATACCCATCCTGCTCCCCTCCACCCCCTTGAAGCTATAAGTGTTATGGCCATTGCACTTGACTCATTTGAATCTTGTTATTCTTCCCCACCCTTACCTCACCCCCTTTCTCAAGCAGTGTATACTGTAGCCATAGCACTTGACCCATTTGAGTCTTGCCATTTCCTGTTGCCTTCCTCTTCTTAATGTACAGCTGTTTACTTTTTACTGTAAGAAAAAAGGTAGACTGTCTTTTCATAGAGGTGAAGGTCTGTTAGCTGAAAACAAAATGACCTACTTTAATTTCCTCCTAGTTTTGTTACTTTGAAATATTTTTTTCAACTTTAATACTGTATCATGATTTTGAAACACATAGGAATACCAACCCTAATCAGTGAAATTTGAATCATTGTATTAACTTTATATGAAAGAAGGCTAAATTTTCTTTTTTTATACAGATTTCAGCTTTTAAAGTACATATATAGTAGCAGCATTTCTTATTTTCTCTAAATAAATCCATGAATATAAAAAGAGAACACCACTTTTAAATGTTCACTTATATTGTATGGTTTTATTTTATGTTTTATTTCATCAAGTAAATACTTTTGTGAATACTGTACAATTCAGCCCTTAAACTGCGATACAAAATTCTGAATTTAAAAATATTTATACTTGTAAATAAAAATAAGCCATCGTTATTTTATCTGTGATGTACATTTGATAAGACAGGTTGAAGTGTACTTCTCTCTTCAACGTTTTTTTTTTTATCAATTATTTTCTATTTTTATGTTAACATTGATAGATCCCTCAGACAGCCAGAGGATGGACCTTACCAGTGAGTTCAAGGAATTCAATGAATCTGACAGCTTTGTGCCCTTTGACCCCTTTGCACCCCTACCACCCAGCCAAGCCAAGGAGAGTATCCCTCAGAGCAACAACGAGACTGTCATGAATGTTCAGGTACAGTCAACAAAATCATTTTCCTAGCGAAGGAGGCTTGAAACTTAAGAACAGGGCCTATATAGACCACTACTCTAAATTCAGAAGGGCTACCTCAAATTAACAATTTGGGCCGAGTTGTGTTGGTTAAAAAAACCAGGCTCTGACCAGGTCTTTTGAATGGTGAGGTTAAAGGTCAGTCCCCAGACGTAAATAATCATATCTGATTGATACACGTCTGTTAAAACCAAATCATACACACACACACATGATAATCAGAGCCAAGATTTTCTTTCATGCGTGCACCTATCAGTATAGATTTCACGATTATTTTGTTCATATCTACAACTTGGCTCGTGTAGGTTAAAAAGATGGATAGAATTTCATGCCACAGTTCATTCTCCAATAAATGATATTAGTACTCAATTATGTACAAATTCAATGCAAAATCTGTACTGCTGTCTTACATGTTGATGTATGCATGGTGCATCAGGCTCAACCAGTTTTCAGCCAACTGGCCCCAGTTTTAAGTAAAACCTTGATCACTCAGGCACTTTAACAATGATTCTATTGTATGATAAGAGGATCCCACATATTATGGAGTTAAATAGAATAATAATCAAATATCAATCGTGAAAGTATGATTGCACTTGCAGTTTAGGCATGTTCACATATCAAGATATGATTTGTTACTTATGAGATATTATTTTAGGCCTGCCCTCTTGGCGATATTCTTAATAATTGACCACAATTGGATACCAAGTGATAATTCTTTAGGCTAGAAACATCCCAATGTTTTCATTTGCACTTGAATTTTTTTGTATACTACCTTCATGTCAATATCAATAGATAAACCAAATGGAGAGTGTTTCAGTATTTAATCAACCAACTCTGCATTTTAATAGAATATGTTCCTGGATGATGGAAGCAGCAAGTGTACTAGACAAAATTGAAGCATGCTTACCATTTAAAATGTATATAAAGACCACTCAAGGAAGACAAGAAATTGCAGTCTTTTAAAGCTGGGAGTCTTTATTTAAAAACAGGTTCTATGAGTACAGGATTCAGTGAAAAATGCAACATAAAAACTGTTCATCGGAAACGAAAAAATGTATATTCTATAACCAGGCGGTTGCTAAAAACAGTATTGCCCTTTTGGTGTTTGTTTCCTACATAGGATCCTGGTGTTCTGAAGACCCAGTATCTGTGTACCAACAATGATCCCCTGCTGCATGAGAAAAGACCAAACCTGGATACAGAGAAACTCCCTACCAATGATATGGTAAGAATCCAAGTTTTAGAAGTACATACAAAGCTTGTTGTTGTACCAAATTTCTTTGTAAGATATGATACATGTACAGTTTTCTATTTTTACAATGAGTTAGATCTGGGGGGCGTTTCACAAAACTTGTCATCAGTGACAAATGACAGTTTTTGTTATAAGCTACTGAAATCCTTGCTTCTGATTGGTTATCAGCAGATTTGTCACTGATTTTAGTCATTTGTCATTGAAAACAGGCTTTGTGAAACGGGCCCCAGGTTGCAACGCAAAGAAAACGCAAAGAAAATATATGGCATTTGCTCAGTCATTTACCAATTATCAAACCAAAAGATCTTTATAATTGTTGCAGTAGTGGTAATATTTACCATAAGATGAAAAGGTGTCAGTGATGATCATAATTTGTTTAAATGGGGGGAAAAGGACATTGAAAGATGATATTACTGATTTTGTTTGATAGGTTGCCAAGCAACAGATTCCATGTGATGAGCTAGCCATGAGAGCACCATACATTCCTATGGGTGAGGACTTTGACCTCTCAACGGACCCTCTTCTTGGGGATATGGATCCCTTTACTAGCGAGACTTGGATGCCAGTCGATCCTTTTGGGACAGGTTCCATGTGAGTACTTATGACTATGAATATGAACTTAGATTTAATGAATAAATTTCAAACCAGCTTAAGCCAGTGAAAATCATTTGGTAATCAATATAAAATTTTTGAGAGTATAAGCTATTTTCTCTGTTGACATTATGGGAGATGATATTGATGTAGATTCTGCTATTGCTCTGAAGTAACTTTATCAAACAAAACATTTGAATATTTCAGAGGAATGAATCTAGCTTTTATTTCTTAAATAGAGTTAATATGTTAAATAATTTGGTAAAGGGGGTCTACAGACTTTGGATACATTTTCTTTGAAATGCATCTGTTGTCATCTGTTCTTCTGGGCATATGGGAAAGTTTCTTTGAAGCCAAGTTTAAGTCTTATATAATATCCTATGCATATGTTTCAGAGATACAAATGTGAGTCGATCGTAAGAAGATTTTTATGCCTTCATTTTATTTTGTGCATGACAATAAAGAAATCCAATTCAATTCATATTGTGTTCTCATATATTGTTTGGTTGTTTCATTACACACAGTGATAAGAACCTAAGGCAGATGGAAGACAATGGCATGGACTACTCATCTCAGAGCAGTAGCTGCCGTACATCACCCTTCAACCCATCTCTCATGTCATCTGGCAGCCCTATGGAGTCTTGTAACAGCAGTCTGAGTGGAAGCGTACCCAACCTCTACTTCCCCAACTCCTCCCCCAGCACCCCTCATCATAACCCTCTTCTCCTCTCTCCGGCCATGTCCCCCCACAGTTGCGCTCCTACGCCGATGCTGCACTCGCCCATGAACCCCAACCTGCTGTCCCCACTAGGACAAGCCCCTCATCAGGACGACAGACTCTTTGCATCACCACTCCCATCCCCTGCTCCCATCCAGCAACCCTTGGGTGTGTACATCCCGTACCCGCCCATGTCATCCTACCAGCAAGTGTCTCCTTGCCCTCAGAGCATCATGTCACCTCCTCAACAGAGATGTCAAACCAACCTACACTCTCCAACCCTCAAACGGAAGCTGGAGCCCCCAGACTGTGGTGACTGTCCTCCTAGAAGCAAGATAAGTCGATCAGATGGCTTGCTAGGGATGCTTGGGATGAGGAATGGCAGAGGAGGAGATGATGACAGGGTCACCTATGTCAAGAGAGAGCCAGATCCAGAACATGACCGATCAGGCACAGGTAAAAGTACTTCTCAGTCAGAACAATTGCAAATTTCATTTACACATATTTAAAGCTCTTTTGAGTATTAGAATACCAATATGTTAAGTCCAAATTTTCATATGCAGCAGTGAACCTGAAAAACAGGAGATCCAATATCTGCTTTGGGCTCTTTTTTGACAAAAACATAGAAATAGGACTTTGGATGCTATTTAGTTCTAGGTTAGGATTAGTGAGATTGGGCATATATTTTACACTTTAAAAAGTATATATGCAGTGAAGTAATTGTGAGAAAAAGAATTGGCTTAGTGACCTGACAAATTAATCCTCATTTCAACCTCTTCCACAGTGCAAATAATATTGTCAATTTCATTATCTAAATGGTATCTTTGATTATTAGGTGAGAGCCCTTACATAGACACAGGCACTGGAGGTGGCCAGCAGCAGCAGCAGAGGGATAGCAGCATGGATCTACTATCAGCACTCCTTCATAAGGTGGATAAAGACAATGTCAATCCATTCAGACATTCACAGTTACTGCAGATAGTCGCTCAAAGGGTAAGTGTCTGTCTTATCTAGGACATTTATATCATATCTCTGTACATCAGCTCTTGATAGCCAGATTGGTGTCGACTAAAATCATTTTGATTAGAGTTAAAGTCCTTCTAGCTCTGAAGAGGAAATATATTGTGTCAAAATATGTTCTCTTTTGAAACATCTGAAAGTTTGATGAATACATGGGAATAGGGCTGAAAAGCGTATACAGAACTCTTTATTATTTGGACTTTTCTTATACTAGAATATATATATATTTATTCCAGAAGGTCGCATGAGAAAGAGAATCTACCATTCTATTTCATTTGTAATTAATGCTCAGCTTGATTTATTATCACTAGAATGAAATGGTTGAACAGATAATGAACTTAAAAATACCAATTGTAATTAAGTTTTAATGAGAGCTAACAATTCATATAACCTTTACCTCACAGGTCTTGCTGAATGGTATTCTTTCATTGAAGACACAGATTATTTATAACTGTCTTGGTGTGATGTTTATTATAAAATTTGACTTTCCAGAAAGTATTTCTTTCAGGTGAACTAGTAGCATTTTCTAGTCCTTTCAGCATTGAGTGATCTAAAGATGTTCATTAGGAGTATGCATATATGATTTATTCTTGCGCCTGACTTGGTTGATTTCATTTTGAAAATTGCAGGTATCTGGAAATGGCCCTTCAAAAACCGGCAACACTCCACTGGCACTGCATGCAAGCACGGCATCCCTGCCGACATCTATCATGACCCAGGGTCAGGCAGAGGCACCACCAGGCCAAGGCAGAAAGAGCAGTATCACCCAGCTCTTAGGGAGAGATGTGATGCCCTTAGGAGCAGTCCTACCCCTCATCACCAACCTGGATGCAGAGGTCAATGCTCCATTGCCTAATACCAACAGGCTGCTACAGGGGGAAGACCTCCTGCAAGCACTAGACCTAACGGCCCCGTACTGACCCTCACTCACCCCTGTTAAAACAGGGACAGAGAGATGCTAAAGGTTATACCCAAGTCATATCATGCTTGAAAAATGAATCGTCGATATCCAGAAAAGCTTTCCATAAAGACTTATTGTCTTGTATAGGCGATCTGCTATATAAAGAAAAAGAAACACTGTCGTCATGCCGTGATGTACATGCTTCAAATTCCTGAAACTTGCTCAAAGATATGCTACACGTTCTACATCATGGAGGAAGTTTTTTTGTGCATCTCCCTTTTTAATCCTTTTTAATTAATACTGTACATAAAAGGAAAGTAGTGGTGAAGTACATGTTAAAGTAAAGGTGGATCATATATATTTGAAATATCTGTGTATGAGTATTAAGCCTTGCAGCCAGTGACAAGTATTTTAGAGGATGTGCACAAACAAAAATTGATGCCCTATAAATGCACAAATGTGATAGATGTTTATCGGTTGTGGCACATTATCTATAATGGCTTTTGATTATGTGTTCTACAACATTAAAAGGTATCTCTGAAGCCTAAACCATAAATAAAACTGCTAAATTGTATTTGGGCCCTTGACTGCAAGTAGAGACAATATTTTGCTGCTATATATATTCTTACAATGTGTATGTTCTTTGGTCTATATTCTACCTATACATGTACATGTAGGCATATTTAAATCTTTTATCCTGCAGTATATATTGCTTGGCTATTGTTGCACCTCTATTTTACAAAATGTAGCTGCAATCTTATTATAATTTTTCATTTGATTTTACTTTTTAAATAATTTTTTTTTTGTTTCTAAGATCAGTTAACTATTCAAGGATTAAAAAGAACAAATGCTGTATGCATTGTTTCCAAATTATACTTTCCTGATGACACGTAGATCTGACAGTGTAATTCTGATCTACAGGTGATCCAAAGAAATAAATTGCAGCTGTAGATATTTGCTTTCTTGTCAAAACATTGGATATCATGCACTTGTTATATATACCCAAAATAGAAATTTGTTTGAGAAATGAATTTTGTATAGAAGATGATTTATATTATATTTTCACCCAACAGTGTTTCTTGTTTAGTCCAAATTACTTGTATATAAATCACTGTGATGTAAAGTAGATCATTACTTCACTTCACTTTACTATAGGTACCGTATTTCTTCTCAAAATGTATACACTTTGTGTAGCTATATTTTGGTAGGCAAGGGAAATTTGGGGAAAGGTTTTAGTTTACAGTGAAGAATCCATAAATTATCCATTTCTTCACCAGATGATTTCAAAGAGTGAAGGAAATTATTTTCCTTTATGTTGTTATCTTAGGGAAGAAGCGTGGAGGGGTCTAATACAATTATATATAATAACTTAAATATATTCTTGATAAAATAGATAGATGGAGGTTGCCAATCAACTTCATAATTTTGTACACAAAAGTATTTTTCTCCATTTGTTTGTTTCTCTTACGTTATATGTGCATTGTGTGTGTGTTTGTGTGACTTTGCCAAAAATGGAACTCAATGTGGTGTTAAAAAGGACAAAGTTCAGACTACTCCTACATGTTGTGTTTAAACAGCAGCTCATGTGTAATCATATTAAGATTATGATGTCCAGAGTTATTTTAAGCTTAATGCCAGTAAATGTCATGTAATGAGAGTAAACTTCGGAAAACTTCGGAAAAACCCAACTCCCTCCAATTAATGTTAGTCTTGGGGACCAGACCCTTGATGAGGTGCAAACAATCAAAGCCCTGGGGGTACTACTACAAACAGATCTGAAATGGAACAGCCATGTCGATAACATGGTGCGTAACGCAAATAGGCGCATGTATATGCTAAGAACCCTGAAACCATTCCAATTACCATGGAAAGACTTACTATGTGTATACACAGGCTATGTCAGGCCCCTTGTTGAATATGCTGCTCCTGTGTGGCATCCTGGCTTAACAAACCAACAAAATGCCCAGATTGAAAGGATCCAGAAACGTGCACTCAAAATTGTACTGGGATCATTGTACGTGACCTACGAAAATGCACTACAAATTACCAATCTCCAAACCCTAGACAATAGAAGGCGAGAACTTTGCAAAAGATTTGCTAAATCACTAATAAATTCACCTCAGTTCAGGGACTGGTTGCCACGCCCACGCCAGAATAGATATTCTCAATCTCTGAGGAGGGTTGCTCCTTATCCTGCAATCAGATGCAGAACTGATAGATACAAAAGAAGCCCAATTCCGTTCTTGGTCGACCTATTGAATGATATGTAACTATAATCATCAGACATAGCTACACTTTTCGCTTTTTACCCCTTATTATATTTGAATTTATTCCAGTTTGTTACATGATATTAACTTTAATGAATTATATCCAGTTAATAATTGACAAATCATTGCTGCATGTATCAATCGTAACTGCTAAACTTACTTTCCTCTTTCATTCTCTCCCCCGTTTCAAGCACTCTTTCTCCCCTCTCTCTCTCTGTCTGTCTCTCTCTCCCCTCTCTCTCTGTCTCTCTCATATTCTCTCTCTTTCTTCTCTCCTTTTCATTTCCCCCTTCTCTCCTATTGTATCCGTCACCCTGTATGTTTCTCTATTGTAACGATTTGGAATAGCTGGCCCCGTTCACAAACCGATCAGCACAGGATACGCTTTGAACCTATGAATATTAAAGTATATCTTTTTTTGCCTTTGTAAATCTTAACTTATTCTCTGTCAAATGTAAATTTCCAATGTATCACTGTATTTTACTGAGCTTTTTAATCTGTTAAAATCACGCAATTATTCACTTTTAAAATCTATTGCAACTATTGTTACAAACAAACACGACCCGTTTAAATCAATGAATATCGGAGTGGAAATATTATTGCATGTTCACATTTATATATATCTTTATATTTTATATTTTCACTATGAACTTGAACGAATTTTGAATTTATATCCTGTAATGTCTGATTTCACATGTATTTATTGTAATGTAATTTTTTATCAATTTGTAAAAAGTCACACAATTCAGCCTTCGGGCTGCGAGATGATTTTCAATAAAACAAACCATTTATATTTATTTATTTTATTTCTCGTGGGAAGTAAATCATGTATTTTATATTATGGGTGTCATCAGGCACAAATGAAATGTTTTTGCCAAAACTGATATATATTTTTTCCAAATACATAACCTTGAAATAATTGATTGAGAATAGATGCTCAATATTTTCCATCTAGTTAAATTTTAATTTGTAAGCACGTATGACATTGGGAGGGGCATCTGCTGAAATCTGTTTTTTTTTTTTTTTTTTTTTTTTTTTCATAGTGAGACATAAATATGTTGTCAGCATTTTGGCTTCTCATTGATTCTCAGCAGTCAAACAGTCCTCTATCCATATATTTTTTATACAGATGTAAACTCATAGGTAAAGCTGTTGCAGCTGTTGCAACTAGGCCCTAATTGTGCTTTGCCATTCACTTATACAGTGAAAATCTACAATAGACTTTCATAGACAACTCTATAATACTCTCAATATCTGCTATATTTTTGTGAAAAGAAGATAAAACAGATCATGGATTCTTGTGTAATTCTATCTCTGTAAATACATCGCTGTATACTATTTGCTACCTATTGTGATGAAGTAGTGTGTTCATCTATGTTATTGATGTCAATATTGTATGGATGTGTTAACTCTGAAACTGAAGGAAATAGTTAACACCATGTAATGGGTGTGATAAGTACATGTAGTTGTTTACTGGCTAATCAAAATTGTACTTCAATTTACGTGAGAGTGTAAGTTTACTTCAGTGTGTTTCACTAAATCCCCCTTTCACATTATGTGAATCACATAGCTATAAATATATATGATGTACATGTGTGTATATTCTTTTGTGGAAAAGTATAAGGCAAGTTTGAGTGTTACATATTGTGGTTGCATGGGGGACACTCCACATATGGTTAAAGCAAACAATTCCATGATAAATCATTAAGTTCAATTGGAGATTGAAATACAGTATAAGCGTCATATTCTTATGTTCAAGCTTGTTCATATCGTTGCTTAAAATTGGAGAAGCATTTGCATATTACTCACGAGATCAAGTAAGTTGATTTGAAATGGAATGGTAGTTGGGGGAATCATGGAACTTTGGTAACACTATTGTTTGGCACTCATTTTAGTCTTATTAATGTTTTCTCTCAAAATGATGATACATATGGTAGTATTTGCTGTGTGGGAAAACACACTAGTATCACATTGGATGTACATGTAAGGTGGTGTAGATTAAGTTATCTAGATCACTGCATAGTATCTGTGTATGTAACATCTGATTTTACCTAGCTATGGTATAGAGTATAGACTGTTTTGAGTGAAAGTATCATTTTTTAGCTTGATTAACCAATTATGAATTTGTTGAAATGAATTGCCCATTACTACATCACAAAATTAAAAGAAACATACAAGGGTCTAGATAGGTATGAGGTTGTGGGGTGTAGGAGGAATGGTTATGTATTTTATTCAAAATTGTTCATAATTATATGAATGGGAATTTGGGCATATTTTTTGTTCAGCTGTGTTTGTGTAAGTGTGTGTTGTTCGCTGAATATACTCTAGAAATAACTTTTCATGAATCAAACAATATACAAGCAAGAATATGTCTTAAGAAAAGAAAATGCTTTCATTATTACTTTGGCAGGCTGCTAGCTCATGTAAATTGCAGTTGATTTGCTTGAACATGTATACATCAGATTTATTAACCCTTAGTTGTTTTTGTTTTTTAATTGTAAGATATTTAAATAAAATCTTTCACATGAATAGATAAAGCAGAGTGGAATAATAGGTAAATTGGTGTGAAGCTGAAAAGCAAAACATACAAAATTTTATCTTGGATTGCAGCACAAATAATTATATGATATTGGATGGCTTTGAGGGTGATACAAGAACATATTGTCATAGCAAGAGCAATATTCATATTGTATCACATGAAAACAAAGCCAGACAATATTATTATTATTATCTATATCAGGCTGACTAGCGAAATAACAAAATCAAGCAATATTGTATTGACAGTTGAAGTTCCCGAATGACAGCGATACAAACACAATATTGATCTGTGATCTGGGCACTACGCTAAAGATATTAAATAGACTGATTTATTGTACCACTTGGAAGCCTTATACAGATAATAATGCAATTTATTAGGTAGCTGTTGACTTGCGTTATTTACAGACTATACGGTGATGGGCTGTTAATACAACAGTGTGTATGTAAGTTCATGTACATATGATACATGGTGTATGTTATAATATCTAAAATGATATTGGCACAATTTGCTTGCTGTTCAGTGGTAAATATTCGCATG
Source organism: Strongylocentrotus droebachiensis (assembly GCA_035222895.1). Classification (NCBI taxonomy): domain Eukaryota; kingdom Metazoa; phylum Echinodermata; class Echinoidea; order Camarodonta; family Strongylocentrotidae; genus Strongylocentrotus; species Strongylocentrotus droebachiensis. The sequence continues at coordinate 208,609 of JAVYIG010001975.1, forward strand.
GGATCTGCATAAGTTCTGTCAAATTATTCAAGCAGTTACAAAATATGAGCGAGGGAAGTACTCTTTTTTTCTCCTTTTTTATAAAGAAATGGCATTAGAAACATCAGTGGTGTTTGCCTGCATGCTGCATAGAACGCAATGCTAGGGCTGTCTCTAGTGTTACAGGCTGCTTGCAGTGGGAATGGTACCGGTATTGAATGTCTTTTATGAAATGCCATTATTAAAAAAAAAAGGGTATTTGCAACAATATTAAACTTGTCCCTTTTATTTTCCATTTTGACGGTGTAGTTAAAATTTAAATCATCCCTACATCTTGCTGTACTTGTACATGGTACGTTTATATGTAAAGAAAAAGAAAGAAAGAGAAATTATGTTTGAATATTATGTGGTGTTCAGATTATGTTTGCTCAATCTAACTACAATATATGCTTTTTTGCTATTTCTGAATTACCTTGGATTGATTTAATGTAATAGTCTTGCCAAGTACTAACGGGGAGGGGGTAATGTGTATTCCTTTATTATATTTGCTGCACTGAGAATTATTCTTAGAATGTTTTTTTTTTTTCTTCAAGAGAATATTTTAAAATGATAGATGTCTTCTTTCCATTATTTGTATAAAAAAAAGATTAACCATAATAAGGTACTTTATGATGCTTATGAAATGTCTGAAATAATTATTATCTTAATGCTACTCTTTTGTGTACAACTCCTCATCATATAAGTTGAAAAGAGGGGGAAAACAGTTGATACAACTCATTTTTAAATCATTTTTGAACAGATATATGTAATGGATAGATATATGTAATAGAAAGACAGAAGGAAGACTCCGTTAATAGCAAATTTTGCTTACTTGACTCTAATATTAAATTTTTGTTTAAAATATTATGTGCTCCATCAGTTCAAACTGATTTTAGAAATCAGTTAACTAATGATGATTATACCCGTAGTTGGATTGATATCTGAGGGCAATTATGTAACAGAAGTGTACCTGACAAGTAATTGTGAAGATATACAATAAACATAGATATTAGAACAAATGTCTTAAGTTTTCAAGATGTGTTTTACCAAATATATATTGCTGCTTTATTATAGCTTACTTTCTGAAATATCTTTTTTTTTAAAATCATCATTGTAATTTGATTTGATGGCAAGAAAAAAAAAACTCAGTAATGCTCAATCGCTTTTAATGTTTTATTGAGTTTGGCATATAATGCATTTATTACAGGGTTGTTATGTAGACACTGGGATTATAGAGACTCCCAATATCACTGTCCTTTTGTTTACTCTCCTCTAATAAAGTTTAAAGAAAACCTCACCCCAAAAAAATAAAAATATTCTGGGAGATTTATTGTATTCTTGCCCATTAATCTACACCAAAGAGGTCTAAATCAACTTAATCAAGATATCCTTAGCATTATGTAAAGTTTGTCAGCACGACATGGGCATTGCCATTTTCTTGATAATGTGATGTACTATGCAAAGTTGTTTATCAAGTAAAGGTACATTCGCCTGGTACGTCACATTATCAAAGATATGGCTGTGCCCGCCTTGTCATGCTAAAGGCATTACATCTTGCCAAGAATATATTCATTTATATATCTCTTGTACACTTTCGTAAGGAATATTGTATATCAAAAGGCAAGAATAAATCTCTTCTGTCACCATACCTACACTTATTGTTGGGGCGAGGTTATCTTGAAGGATGTTGATCAATGGTTTGTTATTAAGATAACACATGGCCATTTTATTTTATTTTCTAGTTCCTTTTTATATTGGAGTTTTTAGAGATACATAATAATCACAATTTGAAGTTTAGTTTTCTTTCCGCCATATTTTTATGTCATTTGGTCATTTTAGCCCCATGAAAAGAAAGAAATATCTTGAAAATTTTCTTTATTTTAATAGAGAGAATAGATGTATTTAAATAATTTTTGAAGAAGGATTTTTTTCAAACCAAAAATGTAAGTGTTTCATTGTTACTTCAAATAATTCCCCTTTTGATATCAATGATTATTCTGACATTATTCATCTATGCCCATTATTCACCATTCACAAGAGGAGTTTAATAACCAAAAACTTTCGTCATGCAATTCTTTGAATTCATAACTTCTGCTAATTTTAACATATGTTATGATTGTGGTACATAGCAATGAAGCCAGTTAAGATATGGTCCTCATCTTTGCCTGTTTAGATTTTTATGAAACTTTCATTCAAGATATTAATTGATAATCAGAGTTGTAAACCAGACAATGAAATCACTCCATTCACAAGTTAATGGATGTGATAGGTAAGTTCACATATGTATTCAAGTTCAATGCGTGTCTCTACCACAATGAATATTGATGACTATGTACATATACATGTATGCAACCTGCATTCTGGCTATTGAAATACAGTCATATGTAAACAGGTAAAATCATGGGGCTCTTTGGGTTCATGCATACATAAATTTGAATACACATGTGATTGAGCCTATTCACCATGCATGTCCCATGGAATGAAATCTAGGGGAGAGTGTACAAAGAATTACAAGTAAATAATACCCTATTCTGATTCAATTTGTTTGTATGCCCGATCAATGTTCACCACTTACACCTAATAAAAGGGTTTTGTTGTGATCTGTCCTCAATTAATTTGAATGGTAATGGATATTTGTAATCATTGTTCTTTTAAAAGTGTTGGTTTGAATAAACATTGGAACATACATTAATTGAGAGAAGGAGAGAAAGGGAGTAGGAGAGAGAGAGAGAGAGGGAGAGAGAAAGAGAGGGGGAAAGAGAAAAAGAGTGGGAGAGAGAGAGAGAGAGAGAGAGAGGGTGTGTGTGAGAGAAAGAGGGCTGCCATACCTGTTTACTAATGTTTAAAATTGTATTTCTGGAACAACAGTTGCTCTTGAATCATAAGGTTGCCAGGTGTATTCAGATGTTATGCATACTTGCCTGACATAACAAGCTAATGTGTGACAGGGGGAGAGAGAGGTAGAGAGGGAGAGAGAGAAAGAGGGCTGCCATACCTGTTTAGTAATTGTTTAAAATTCTATTTCTGGAACAACAGTTGCTTTTGAATCATAAGGTTGCCAGGTGTATTCAAATTTGCATACTTGCCTGACATAACAAGCTAATGTGTGACAGGGGAAGATGGCACTAAGTGACAATAGGGACTTATAGATTTGCACGTCGACATAGTGGACTTGCTACATGAGACGTCATTTTAAGGCACTGCGCATGTGTCACGTTGTCTCTGTCTACTATCAGAATCGGGAACGCGTCCACCTTGATTTTCTAATCGTCCTCAATCTAGAACGCCGTGCACTTGTTTTCACATATGTGACGTCATCTCAAGCCTCAAGATGAATGACGAAAAGTCAGAGATATAAGTTTGTCTTTGAGCAACAACAGTTTTCACGAAACTGAAGTAAGTTTTGTGGTACGCTTCTCTCTATTCTCATCAAAGTTCTTTTGTCTTGAACTGAAAATTTGATTGGTATGTTTATAGCATCCGTAGAAAGGTTTATAGCTAGTGGTACTGGCAGTGTGCATGAGCTTCGCCTTCGCACCGCCCAGCCAGCTGGTGACTTTTTTTGCATTTGGGGGCGTGTAGCTTTTCTGCTTTCTTTTAGAAAGCTATTCATTTATGCTGATATTTAATGAATTACACGTGATGCATGCTTAACTTCCTAACGCTTGCATGCATTGTACAAAATGAATTTAATGCCCTAGCTTTCTATTCATATAGCAAACATAGTTGTATAAAGTTTATGTGAAGGATTAACTGTTGTAAAATGAAAATGAAAGTACTTTCTTTTAACCGGCCTTTTCATTCCGTTTCACATATCTTCACTGCTGTCCAAATGCAAGTTAACTCCTGTCGGTGTGTAGTCCTGCATACATCTCATATTTTCATATGTAAACGTCTCATTGTATTTCATAGATTTTGAAATATTTTTTACTTCAAATTTCCTAAGATCCACCCTAATATCCTCCAGATCTCATTTCCTTTGTGACATCATCTGTCAGTCATCAATGAGCTAACTTGAGGAAGTGGTATGTAACTATGCCAATATGCCCTCACAATTAAATTGACCCTTGTTTTTTTTCCAAAAGGGGGTTAGGGCAATTTTATTTGGCCAAATTTGCAAGGGATTAGTTTGTTAATTGTTATTTTTATAATCTTTGTTTTCTCCTCATAAAAGTCCCTAATTGCCCACAGAATTATATGGATCCCCGTTTGTTCCCAAATCGCCATCTTTGGCAAAAATGGCAAGAGGTTGCTCATCATTTTTGCCTAAAAATGAAAGTTTTCAATCTTCTTTGTTTCCTCGTCATGAAGGTCCCAAAGGGTCTCAGAATCGAATGGATCCCCGTTTGTTCCGAAAAAGGGCGTTAGCCCAGATTTTGGGAAATTTCGAAAATCATCAATTTGCCAAAAAGTGAAATTTTTCAATATTCTTTATTTCCTCATTATTAATTTCCCAAAGTGTCACTTTTGGGCAAAAATGGCAAGGGGTTAGCTCATCATTTTTGCCTAAAAATGAGAAAATTTCAATCTTCTTTATTTCCTCATCATGAATGTCCCAAAGTGTCTCAGAAATGTATTGATCCCCGTTTGTTCCCAAAAGGGCGTAACCCCAAATTTTGGGAAAATTCGAAAATCATCACTTTTGGGCAAAAATGGCAAGGTTAACTCATAATATTTGCCTAAAAATGCAAATTTTCAATCTTTGTTGTTTCCTCATCATAAATGTCCCAAAGTGTCTCAGAATTGTATGGATCACCGTTTGTTCCCAAAAGGGGCGTTAAGGGAAATTTGGGGAAAATTCGAAAATCGTCACTTTTTGGCAAAAATGACGTTAGCTCATCATTTTTGCCCAAAAATGCAAATTTTCAATCATTTTTGTTTCCTCATCATGAATGTTCCAAAGTGTCTCAGAAATGTATTGATCTCCATTTGTTCCCAAAAGGGCAAATTTGGAGCGAATTCGAAAATCGTCACTTTTTGGTAAAATATGGAAATTTTCAATCTTCTTTATTCCCTCATTATAAATTTCCCAAAGTGTCTCAGAATTATATGGCTTCCCGTTTATTCCCAAAAAAGGCGTTAGGGCAAATTTGGGGAAAATTCGAAAATCATCACTTTTTGGCAAAAATGGCAAGGGGTTAATAGCTCATCATTTTTGCCCAAAAATGCAAATTTTCAATATTCTTTATTTCCTCATCATGAATGTCCCAAAGTGTCTCAGAAATGTATTGGTCACCGTTTGTTCCCAAAAGGGGCGTTAAGGGAAATTTGGGGAAAAAATCGAAAATCATCACTTTTTGGCAAAAATGACGTTAGCTCATCATTTTTGCCCAAAAATGCAAATTTTCAATCTTTTTTGTTTCCTCATCATGAATGTTCCAAAGTGTCTCAGAAATCTATTGATCTCCGTTTGTTCCCAAAAGGGCAAATTTGGAGCGAATTCGAAAATCGTCACTTTTTGGTAAAATATGGCAATTTTCAATCTTCTTTATTCCCTCATTATAAATTTCCCAAAGTGTCTCAGAATTATATGGCTCCCCGTTTGTTCAGAAAAAGGGCGTTAGCCCAGGTTTGGGAAAAATTCGAAAATCGTCACTTTTTGGCAAAAATGGCAAGTGGTTGTTAGCTCATCATTTTGCCAAAAAATGCAAATTTTCAATATTCTTTATTTCGTCATCATGAATGTCCCAAAGTGTCTCAGAAATGTATTGATCTCCGTTTGTTCCCAAAAGAGGCATTAGCCCAGATTTGGGAAATATTCGAAAATCGTCACTTTTTTGCAAAAATGGCAAGGGGTTAGCTCATCATATTTGCCTAAAAATGAAAATTTTCAATCTTTTTTGTTTCCTCGTTATGAATGTCCCAAAGTGTCTCAGAATTATATGGCTCCCCGTTTGTTCAGAAAAAGGGCGTTAGCCCAGGTTTGGGAAAAATTCGAAAATCATCACTTTTTGGCAAAAATGGCAAGGGGTTAGCTCATCATTTTGCCAAAAATTGCAAATTTTCAATATTCTTTATTTCGTCATCATGAATGTCCCAAAGTGTCTCAGAAATGATTTGATCTCCGTTTGTTCCCAAAAGAGGCGTTAGGGCAAATTTGGGGCGAATTCGAAAATCGTCACTTTTTGGCAAAAATGGCAAGGGGTTAACTCATCATATTTGCCCAAATTTTTTTTTTTTAATCTTCTTTGTTTCCTCATTATAAATGTCCCAAAGTGTCTCAGAATTATATGGCTCCCCGTTTGTTCAGAAAAAGGGCGTTAGCCCAGGTTTGGGAAAAATTCGAAAATCGTCACTTTTTGGCAAAAATGGCAAGGGGTTAGCTCATCATATTTGCCTAAAAATGAAAATTTTCAATCTTCTTTATTTCCTCATTATAAATTTCCCAAAGTGTCTCAGAATTATATGCCTCCCCGTTTGTTCCCAAAAAAGGCGTTAGGGCAAATTTGGGGAAAATTCGAAAATCTTCACTTTTTAGCGAAAATGGCAAGGGGTTAGCTCATCATTATTACCTAAAAAAGAAAGTTTTTAATCTACTTCGTTTCCTCGTTATGAATGTCCCAAAGCGTCTTAGAATTATATGGCTCCCTGTTTGTTCCGAAAAAGGACGTTAGCCCAGATTTGGGAAAAAATCGAAAATCGTCACTTTTTTGCAAAGATGGCAAGAGGTTAGCTCATCATATTTGCCTAAAAATGAAAATTTTCAATCTTTTTTGTTTCCTCGTTATGAATGTCCCAAAGTGTCTCAGAATTATATGGCTCCCCGTTTGTTCAGAAAAAGGGCGTTAGCCCAGGTTTGGGAAAAATTCGAAAATCATCACTTTTTGGCAAAAATGGCAAGGGGTTAGCTCATCATTTTGCCAAAAATTGCAAATTTTCAATATTCTTTATTTCGTCATCATGAATGTCCCAAAGTGTCTCAGAAATGATTTGATCTCCGTTTGTTCCCAAAAGAGGCGTTAGGGCAAATTTGGGGCGAATTCGAAAATCGTCACTTTTTGGCAAAAATGGCAAGGGGTTAACTCATCATATTTGCCTAAATTTTTTTTTTTTAATCTTCTTTGTTTCCTCATTATAAATGTCCAAAAGTGTCTCAGAATTATATGGCTCCCCGTTTGTTCAGAAAAAGGGCGTTAGCCCAGGTTTGGGAAAAATTCGAAAATCGTCACTTTTTGGCAAAAATGGCAAGTGGTTGTTAGCTCATCATTTTGCCAAAAAATGCAAATTTTCAATATTCTTTATTTCGTCATCATGAATGTCCCAAAGTGTCTCAGAAATGTATTGATCTCCGTTTGTTCCCAAAAGAGGCATTAGCCCAGATTTGGGAAAAATTCGAAAATCGTCACTTTTTTGCAAAAATGGCAAGGGGTTAGCTCATCATATTTGCCTAAAAATGAAAATTTTCAATCTTTTTTGTTTCCTCGTTATGAATGTCCCAAAGTGTCTCAGAATTATATGGCTCCCCGTTTGTTCAGAAAAAGGGCGTTAGCCCAGGTTTGGGAAAAATTCGAAAATCATCACTTTTTGGCAAAAATGGCAAGGGGTTAGCTCATCATTTTGCCAAAAATTGCAAATTTTCAATATTCTTTATTTCGTCATCATGAATGTCCCAAAGTGTCTCAGAAATGATTTGATCTCCGTTTGTTCCCAAAAGAGGCGTTAGGGCAAATTTGGGGCGAATTCGAAAATCGTCACTTTTTGGCAAAAATGGCAAGGGGTTAACTCATCATATTTGCCCAAAATTTTTTTTTTAATCTTCTTTGTTTCCTCATTATAAATGTCCCAAAGTGTCTCAGAATTATATGGCTCCCCGTTTGTTCAGAAAAAGGGCGTTAGCCCAGGTTTGGGAAAAATTCGAAAATCGTCACTTTTTGGCAAAAATGGCAAGTGGTTGTTAGCTCATCATTTTGCCAAAAAATGCAAATTTTCAATATTCTTTATTTCGTCATCATGAATGTCCCAAAGTGTCTCAGAAATGTATTGATCTCCGTTTGTTCCCAAAAGAGGCGTTAGGGCAAATTTGGGGCGAATTCGAAAATCGTCACTTTTTGGCAAAAATGGCAAGGGGTTAGCTCATCATATTTGCCTAAAAATGAAAATTTTCAATCTTCTTTATTTCCTTATTATAAATTTCCCAAAGTGTCTCAGAATTATATGCCTCCCCGTTTGTTCCCAAAAAAGGCGTTAGGGCAAATTTGGGGAAAATTCGAAAATCGTCACTTTTTAGCGAAAATGGCAAGGGGTTAGCTCATCATTATTACCTAAAAAAGAAAGTTTTTAATCTACTTCGTTTCCTCGTTATGAATGTCCCAAAGCGTCTTAGAATTATATGGCTCCCTGTTTGTTCCGAAAAAGGACGTTAGCCCAGATTTGGGAAAAAATCGAAAATCGTCACTTTTTTGCAAAGATGGCAAGGGGTTAGCTCATCATATTTGCCTAAAAATGAAAATTTCAATCTTTTTTGTTTCCTCGTTATGAATGTCCCAAAGTGTCTCAGAAATGATTTGATCTCCGTTTGTTCCCAAAAGAGGCGTTAGGGCAAATTTGGGGCGAATTCGAAAATCGTCACTTTTTGGCAAAAATGGCAAGGGGTTAGCTCATCATTTTGCCAAAAATTGCACATTTTCAATATTCTTTATTTCGTCATCATGAATGTCCCAAAGTGTCTCAGAAATGTATTGATCTCCGTTTGTTCCCAAAAGAGGCGTTAGGGCAAATTTGGGGCGAATTCGAAAATCGTCACTTTTTGGCAAAAATGGCAAGGGGTTAGCTCATCATTATTACCTAAAAAAGAAAGATTTTAATCTTCTTCGTTTCCTCGTTATGAATGTCCCAAAGCGTGTCAGAATTATATGGCTCCCTGTTTGTTCCGAAAAAGGACGTTAGCCCAGATTTGGGAAAAATTCGAAAATCGTCACTTTTTTGCAAAAATGGCAAGGGGTTAGCTCATCATATTTGCCTAAAAATGAAAATTTTCAATCTTTTTTGTTTCCTCGTTATGAATGTCCCAAAGTGTCTCAGAATTATATGGCTCCCCGTTTGTTCAGAAAAAGGGCGTTAGCCCAGGTTTGGGAAAAATTCGAAAATCGTCACTTTTTGGCAAAAATGGCAAGGGGTTAGCTCATCATATTTGCCTAAAAATGCAAATTTTCAATATTCTTTATTTCCTCATCATGAATGTCCCAAAATGTCTCAGAATTATATGCCTCCCCGTTTGTTCCCAAAAAAGGCGTTAGGGCAAATTTGGGGAAAATTCGAAAATCTTCACTTTTTGGCAAAAATGGCAAGGGGTTAGCTCATCATATTTGCCTAAAAATGAAAATTTTCAATCTTCTTTGTTTCCTCGTTATGAATGTCCCAAAGTGTCTCAGAATTATATGGCTCCCCGTTTGTTCAGAAAAAGGGCGTTAGCCCAGGTTTGGGAAAAATTCGAAAATCGTCACTTTTTGGCAAAAATGGCAAGTGGTTGTTAGCTCATCATTTTGCCAAAAAATGCAAATTTTCAATATTCTTTATTTCGTCATCATGAATGTCCCAAAGTGTCTCAGAAATGTATTGATCTCCGTTTGTTCCCAAAAGAGGCATTAGCCCAGATTTGGGAAAAATTCGAAAATCGTCACTTTTTTGCAAAAATGGCAAGGGGTTAGCTCATCATATTTGCCTAAAAATGAAAATTTTCAATCTTTTTTGTTTCCTCGTTATGAATGTCCCAAAGTGTCTCAGAATTATATGGCTCCCCGTTTGTTCAGAAAAAGGGCGTTAGCCCAGGTTTGGGAAAAATTCGAAAATCATCACTTTTTGGCAAAAATGGCAAGGGGTTAGCTCATCATTTTGCCAAAAATTGCAAATTTTCAATATTCTTTATTTCGTCATCATGAATGTCCCAAAGTGTCTCAGAAATGATTTGATCTCCGTTTGTTCCCAAAAGAGGCGTTAGGGCAAATTTGGGGCGAATTCGAAAATCGTCACTTTTTGGCAAAAATGGCAAGGGGTTAACTCATCATATTTGCCCCAAATTTTTTTTTTTAATCTTCTTTGTTTCCTCATTATAAATGTCCCAAAGTGTCTCAGAATTATATGGCTCCCCGTTTGTTCAGAAAAAGGGCGTTAGCCCAGGTTTGGGAAAAATTCGAAAATCGTCACTTTTTGGCAAAAATGGCAAGTGGTTGTTAGCTCATCATTTTGCCAAAAAATGCAAATTTTCAATATTCTTTATTTCGTCATCATGAATGTCCCAAAGTGTCTCAGAAATGTATTGATCTCCGTTTGTTCCCAAAAGAGGCGTTAGGGCAAATTTGGGGCGAATTCGAAAATCGTCACTTTTTGGCAAAAATGGCAAGGGGTTAGCTCATCATATTTGCCTAAAAATGAAAATTTTCAATCTTCTTTATTTCCTCATTATAAATTTCCCAAAGTGTCTCAGAATTATATGCCTCCCCGTTTGTTCCCAAAAAAGGCGTTAGGGCAAATTTGGGGAAAATTCGAAAATCGTCACTTTTTAGCGAAAATGGCAAGGGGTTAGCTCATCATTATTACCTAAAAAAGAAAGTTTTTAATCTACTTCGTTTCCTCGTTATGAATGTCCCAAAGCGTCTTAGAATTATATGGCTCCCTGTTTGTTCCGAAAAAGGACGTTAGCCCAGATTTGGGAAAAATTCGAAAATCGTCACTTTTTTGCAAAGATGGCAAGGGGTTAGCTCATCATATTTGCCTAAAAATGAAAATTTCAATCTTTTTTGTTTCCTCGTTATGAATGTCCCAAAGTGTCTCAGAAATGATTTGATCTCCGTTTGTTCCCAAAAGAGGCGTTAGGGCAAATTTGGGGCGAATTCGAAAATCGTCACTTTTTGGCAAAAATGGCAAGGGGTTAGCTCATCATTTTGCCAAAAATTGCAAATTTTCAATATTCTTTATTTCCTCATCATGAATGTCCCAAAATGTCTCAGAATTATATGCCTCCCCGTTTGTTCCCAAAAAAGGCGTTAGGGCAAATTTGGGGAAAATTCGAAAATCTTCACTTTTTGGCAAAAATGGCAAGGGGTTAGCTCATCATTTTGCCAAAAATTGCAAATTTTCAATATTCTTTATTTCGTCATCATGAATGTCCCAAAGTGTCTCAGAAATGTATTGATATCCGTTTGTTCCCAAAAGAGGCGTTAGGGCAAATTTGGGGCGAATTCGAAAATCGTCACTTTTTGGCAAAAATGGCAAGGGGTTAGCTCATCATTATTACCTAAAAAAGAAAGTTTTTAATCTTCTTCGTTTCCTCGTTATGAATGTCCCAAAGCGTGTCAGAATTATATGGCTCCCTGTTTGTTCCGAAAAAGGACGTTAGCCCAGATTTGGGAAAAATTCGAAAATCGTCACTTTTTTGCAAAAATGGCAAGGGGTTAGCTCATCATATTTGCCTAAAAATGAAAATTTTCAATCTTTTTTGTTTCCTCGTTATGAATGTCCCAAAGTGTCTCAGAATTATATGGCTCCCCGTTTGTTCAGAAAAAGGGCGTTAGCCCAGGTTTGGGAAAAATTCGAAAATCGTCACTTTTTGGCAAAAATGGCAAGGGGTTAGCTCATCATATTTGCCTAAAAATGCAAATTTTCAATATTCTTTATTTCCTCATCATGAATGTCCCAAAATGTCTCAGAATTATATGCCTCCCCGTTTGTTCCCAAAAAAGGCGTTAGGGCAAATTTGGGGAAAATTCGAAAATCTTCACTTTTTGGCAAAAATGGCAAGGGGTTAGCTCATCATATTTGCCTAAAAATGAAAATTTTCAATCTTCTTTGTTTCCTCGTTATGAATGTCCCAAAGTGTCTCAGAATTATATGGCTCCCCGTTTGTTCAGAAAAAGGGCGTTAGCCCAGGTTTGGGGAAAATTCGAAAATCATCACTTTTTGGCAAAAATGGCAAGGGGTTAGCTCATCATTTTGCCAAAAATTGCAAATTTTCAATATTCTTTATTTCGTCATCATGAATGTCCCAAAGTGTCTCAGAAATGATTTGATCTCCGTTTGTTCCCAAAAGAGGCGTTAGGGCAAATTTGGGGGCGAATTCGAAAATCGTCACTTTTTGGCAAAAATGGCAAGGGGTTAACTCATCATATTTGCCTAAAATTGTTTTTTTTTAATCTTCTTTGTTTCCTCATTATAAATGTCCCAAAGTGTCTCAGAATTATATGGCTCCCCGTTTGTTCCCAAAAAAGGCGTTAGCCCAGGTTTGGGAAAAATTCGAAAATCGTCACTTTTTGGCAAAAATGGCAAGTGGTTGTTAGCTCATCATTTTGCCAAAAAATGCAAATTTTCAATATTCTTTATTTCGTCATCATGAATGTCCCCAAGTGTCTCGGAAATGTATTGATCTCCGTTTGTTCCCAAAAGAGGCGTTAGGGCAAATTTGGGGCGAATTCGAAAATCGTCACTTTTTGGCAAAAATGGCAAGGGGTTAGCTCATCATTATTACCTAAAAAAGAAAGTTTTTAATCTCCTTCGTTTCCTCGTTATGAATGTCCCAAAGTGTCTCAGAATTATATGCCTCCCCGTTTGTTCCCAAAAAAGGCGTTAGGGCAAATTTGGGGAAAATTCGAAAATCTTCACTTTTTAGCGAAAATGGCAAGGGGTTAGCTCATCATTATTACCTAAAAAAGAAAGTTTTTAATCTACTTCGTTTCCTCGTTATGAATGTCCCAAAGCGTCTTAGAATTATATGGCTCCCTGTTTGTTCCGAAAAAGGACGTTAGCCCAGATTTGGGAAAAAATCGAAAAACGTCACTTTTTTGCAAAGATGGCAAGTGGTTAGCTCATCATATTTGCCTAAAAATGAAAATTTTCAATCTTTTTTGTTTCCTCGTTATGAATGTCCCAAAGTGTCTCAGAATTATATGGCTCCCCGTTTGTTCAGAAAAAGGGCGTTAGCCCAGGTTTGGGGAAAATTCGAAAATCGTCACTTTTTGGCAAAAATGGCAAGGGGTTACCTCATCATATTTGCCTAAAAATGAAAATTTTCAATATTCTTTATTTCCTCATCATGAATGTCCCAAAATGTCTCAGAATTATATGCCTCCCCGTTTGTTCCCAAAAAAGGCGTTAGGGCAAATTTGGGGAAAATTCGAAAATCTTCACTTTTTGGCAAAAATGGCAAGGGGTTAGCTCATCATTTTGCCAAAAATTGCAAATTTTCAATATTCTTTATTTCGTCATCATGAATGTCCCAAAGTGTCTCAGAAATGATTTGATCTCCGTTTGTTCCCAAAAGAGGCGTTAGGGCAAATTTGGGGGCGAATTCGAAAATCGTCACTTTTTGGCAAAAATGGCAAGGGGTTAACTCATCATATTTGCCTAAAATTGTTTTTTTTTAATCTTCTTTGTTTCCTCATTATAAATGTCCCAAAGTGTCTCAGAATTATATGGCTCCCCGTTTGTTCCCAAAAAAGGCGTTAGCCCAGGTTTGGGAAAAATTCGAAAATCGTCACTTTTTGGCAAAAATGGCAAGTGGTTGTTAGCTCATCATTTTGCCAAAAAATGCAAATTTTCAATATTCTTTATTTCGTCATCATGAATGTCCCCAAGTGTCTCGGAAATGTATTGATCTCCGTTTGTTCCCAAAAGAGGCGTTAGGGCAAATTTGGGGCGAATTCGAAAATCGTCACTTTTTGGCAAAAATGGCAAGGGGTTAGCTCATCATTATTACCTAAAAAAGAAAGTTTTTAATCTCCTTCGTTTCCTCGTTATGAATGTCCCAAAGTGTCTCAGAATTATATGCCTCCCCGTTTGTTCCCAAAAAAGGCGTTAGGGCAAATTTGGGGAAAATTCGAAAATCTTCACTTTTTAGCGAAAATGGCAAGGGGTTAGCTCATCATTATTACCTAAAAAAGAAAGTTTTTAATCTACTTCGTTTCCTCGTTATGAATGTCCCAAAGCGTCTTAGAATTATATGGCTCCCTGTTTGTTCCGAAAAAGGACGTTAGCCCAGATTTGGGAAAAAATCGAAAAACGTCACTTTTTTGCAAAGATGGCAAGGGGTTAGCTCATCATATTTGCCTAAAAATGAAAATTTTCAATCTTTTTTGTTTCCTCGTTATGAATGTCCCAAAGTGTCTCAGAATTATATGGCTCCCCGTTTGTTCAGAAAAAGGGCGTTAGCCCAGGTTTGGGGAAAATTCGAAAATCGTCACTTTTTGGCAAAAATGGCAAGGGGTTACCTCATCATATTTGCCTAAAAATGAAAATTTTCAATATTCTTTATTTCCTCATCATGAATGTCCCAAAATGTCTCAGAATTATATGCCTCCCCGTTTGTTCCCAAAAAAGGCGTTAGGGCAAATTTGGGGAAAATTCGAAAATCTTCACTTTTTGGCAAAAATGGCAAGGGGTTAGCTCATCATATTTGCCTAAAAATGAAAATTTTTAATCTTCTTTGTTTCCTCGTTATGAATGTCCCAAAGTGTCTCAGAATTATATGGCTCCCCGTTTGTTCAGAAAAAGGGCGTTAGCCCAGGTTTGGGGAAAATTCGAAAATCATCACTTTTTGGCAAAAATGGCAAGGGGTTAGCTCATCATTTTGCCAAAAATTGCAAATTTTCAATATTCTTTATTTCGTCATCATGAATGTCCCAAAGTGTCTCAGAAATGATTTGATCTCCGTTTGTTCCCAAAAGAGGCGTTAGGGCAAATTTGGGGGCGAATTCGAAAATCGTCACTTTTTGGCAAAAATGGCAAGGGGTTAACTCATCATATTTGCCTAAAATTGTTTTTTTTTAATCTTCTTTGTTTCCTCATTATAAATGTCCCAAAGTGTCTCAGAATTATATGGCTCCCCGTTTGTTCAGAAAAAGGGCGTTAGCCCAGGTTTGGGAAAAATTCGAAAATCGTCACTTTTTGGCAAAAATGGCAAGTGGTTGTTAGCTCATCATTTTGCCAAAAAATGCAAATTTTCAATATTCTTTATTTCGTCATCATGAATGTCCCAAAGTGTCTCAGAAATGATTTGATCTCCGTTTGTTCCCAAAAGAGGCGTTAGGGCAAATTTGGGGCGAATTCGAAAATCGTCACTTTTTGGCAAAAATGGCAAGGGGTTAACTCATCATATTTGCCCCAAATTTTTTTTTTTAATCTTCTTTGTTTCCTCATTATAAATGTCCCAAAGTGTCTCAGAATTATATGGCTCCCCGTTTGTTCAGAAAAAGGGCGTTAGCCCAGGTTTGGGAAAAATTCGAAAATCGTCACTTTTTGGCAAAAATGGCAAGTGGTTGTTAGCTCATCATTTTGCCAAAAAATGCAAATTTTCAATATTCTTTATTTCGTCATCATGAATGTCCCAAAGTGTCTCAGAAATGTATTGATCTCCGTTTGTTCCCAAAAGAGGCATTAGCCCAGATTTGGGAAAAATTCGAAAATCGTCACTTTTTTGCAAAAATGGCAAGGGGTTAGCTCATCATATTTGCCTAAAAATGAAAATTTTCAATCTTTTTTGTTTCCTCGTTATGAATGTCCCAAAGTGTCTCAGAATTATATGGCTCCCCGTTTGTTCAGAAAAAGGGCGTTAGCCCAGGTTTGGGAAAAATTCGAAAATCATCACTTTTTGGCAAAAATGGCAAGGGGTTAGCTCATCATTTTGCCAAAAATTGCAAATTTTCAATATTCTTTATTTCGTCATCATGAATGTCCCAAAGTGTCTCAGAAATGATTTGATCTCCGTTTGTTCCCAAAAGAGGCGTTAGGGCAAATTTGGGGCGAATTCGAAAATCGTCACTTTTTGGCAAAAATGGCAAGGGGTTAACTCATCATATTTGCCCAAAATTTTTTTTTTAATCTTCTTTGTTTCCTCATTATAAATGTCCCAAAGTGTCTCAGAATTATATGGCTCCCCGTTTGTTCAGAAAAAGGGCGTTAGCCCAGGTTTGGGAAAAATTCGAAAATCGTCACTTTTTGGCAAAAATGGCAAGTGGTTGTTAGCTCATCATTTTGCCAAAAAATGCAAATTTTCAATATTCTTTATTTCGTCATCATGAATGTCCCAAAGTGTCTCAGAAATGTATTGATCTCCGTTTGTTCCCAAAAGAGGCGTTAGGGCAAATTTGGGGCGAATTCGAAAATCGTCACTTTTTGGCAAAAATGGCAAGGGGTTAGCTCATCATATTTGCCTAAAAATGAAAATTTTCAATCTTCTTTATTTCCTTATTATAAATTTCCCAAAGTGTCTCAGAATTATATGCCTCCCCGTTTGTTCCCAAAAAAGGCGTTAGGGCAAATTTGGGGAAAATTCGAAAATCGTCACTTTTTAGCGAAAATGGCAAGGGGTTAGCTCATCATTATTACCTAAAAAAGAAAGTTTTTAATCTACTTCGTTTCCTCGTTATGAATGTCCCAAAGCGTCTTAGAATTATATGGCTCCCTGTTTGTTCCGAAAAAGGACGTTAGCCCAGATTTGGGAAAAAATCGAAAATCGTCACTTTTTTGCAAAGATGGCAAGGGGTTAGCTCATCATATTTGCCTAAAAATGAAAATTTCAATCTTTTTTGTTTCCTCGTTATGAATGTCCCAAAGTGTCTCAGAAATGATTTGATCTCCGTTTGTTCCCAAAAGAGGCGTTAGGGCAAATTTGGGGCGAATTCGAAAATCGTCACTTTTTGGCAAAAATGGCAAGGGGTTAGCTCATCATTTTGCCAAAAATTGCACATTTTCAATATTCTTTATTTCGTCATCATGAATGTCCCAAAGTGTCTCAGAAATGTATTGATCTCCGTTTGTTCCCAAAAGAGGCGTTAGGGCAAATTTGGGGCGAATTCGAAAATCGTCACTTTTTGGCAAAAATGGCAAGGGGTTAGCTCATCATTATTACCTAAAAAAGAAAGATTTTAATCTTCTTCGTTTCCTCGTTATGAATGTCCCAAAGCGTGTCAGAATTATATGGCTCCCTGTTTGTTCCGAAAAAGGACGTTAGCCCAGATTTGGGAAAAATTCGAAAATCGTCACTTTTTTGCAAAAATGGCAAGGGGTTAGCTCATCATATTTGCCTAAAAATGAAAATTTTCAATCTTTTTTGTTTCCTCGTTATGAATGTCCCAAAGTGTCTCAGAATTATATGGCTCCCCGTTTGTTCAGAAAAAGGGCGTTAGCCCAGGTTTGGGAAAAATTCGAAAATCGTCACTTTTTGGCAAAAATGGCAAGGGGTTAGCTCATCATATTTGCCTAAAAATGCAAATTTTCAATATTCTTTATTTCCTCATCATGAATGTCCCAAAATGTCTCAGAATTATATGCCTCCCCGTTTGTTCCCAAAAAAGGCGTTAGGGCAAATTTGGGGAAAATTCGAAAATCTTCACTTTTTGGCAAAAATGGCAAGGGGTTAGCTCATCATATTTGCCTAAAAATGAAAATTTTCAATCTTCTTTGTTTCCTCGTTATGAATGTCCCAAAGTGTCTCAGAATTATATGGCTCCCCGTTTGTTCAGAAAAAGGGCGTTAGCCCAGGTTTGGGAAAAATTCGAAAATCGTCACTTTTTGGCAAAAATGGCAAGTGGTTGTTAGCTCATCATTTTGCCAAAAAATGCAAATTTTCAATATTCTTTATTTCGTCATCATGAATGTCCCAAAGTGTCTCAGAAATGTATTGATCTCCGTTTGTTCCCAAAAGAGGCATTAGCCCAGATTTGGGAAAAATTCGAAAATCGTCACTTTTTGGCAAAAATGGCAAGGGGTTAGCTCATCATTTTGCCAAAAATTGCAAATTTTCAATATTCTTTATTTCGTCATCATGAATGTCCCAAATTGTCTCAGAAATGATTTGATCTCCGTTTGTTCCCAAAAGAGGCGTTAGGGCAAATTTGGGGCGAATTCGAAAATCGTCACTTTTTGGCAAAAATGGCAAGGGGTTAACTCATCATATTTGCCCCAAATTTTTTTTTTTAATCTTCTTTGTTTCCTCATTATAAATGTCCCAAAGTGTCTCAGAATTATATGGCTCCCCGTTTGTTCAGAAAAAGGGCGTTAGCCCAGGTTTGGGAAAAATTCGAAAATCGTCACTTTTTGGCAAAAATGGCAAGTGGTTGTTAGCTCATCATTTTGCCAAAAAATGCAAATTTTCAATATTCTTTATTTCGTCATCATGAATGTCCCAAAGTGTCTCAGAAATGTATTGATCTCCGTTTGTTCCCAAAAGAGGCGTTAGGGCAAATTTGGGGCGAATTCGAAAATCGTCACTTTTTGGCAAAAATGGCAAGGGGTTAGCTCATCATATTTGCCTAAAAATGAAAATTTTCAATCTTCTTTATTTCCTCATTATAAATTTCCCAAAGTGTCTCAGAATTATATGCCTCCCCGTTTGTTCCCAAAAAAGGCGTTAGGGCAAATTTGGGGAAAATTCGAAAATCGTCACTTTTTAGCGAAAATGGCAAGGGGTTGTTAGCTCATCATTATTACCTAAAAAAGAAAGTTTTTAATCTACTTCGTTTCCTCGTTATGAATGTCCCAAAGCGTCTTAGAATTATATGGCTCCCTGTTTGTTCCGAAAAAGGACGTTAGCCCAGATTTGGGAAAAATTCGAAAATCGTCACTTTTTTGCAAAGATGGCAAGGGGTTAGCTCATCATATTTGCCTAAAAATGAAAATTTCAATCTTTTTTGTTTCCTCGTTATGAATGTCCCAAAGTGTCTCAGAAATGATTTGATCTCCGTTTGTTCCCAAAAGAGGCGTTAGGGCAAATTTGGGGCGAATTCGAAAATCGTCACTTTTTGGCAAAAATGGCAAGGGGTTAGCTCATCATTTTGCCAAAAATTGCAAATTTTCAATATTCTTTATTTCCTCATCATGAATGTCCCAAAATGTCTCAGAATTATATGCCTCCCCGTTTGTTCCCAAAAAAGGCGTTAGGGCAAATTTGGGGAAAATTCGAAAATCTTCACTTTTTGGCAAAAATGGCAAGGGGTTAGCTCATCATTTTGCCAAAAATTGCAAATTTTCAATATTCTTTATTTCGTCATCATGAATGTCCCAAAGTGTCTCAGAAATGTATTGATATCCGTTTGTTCCCAAAAGAGGCGTTAGGGCAAATTTGGGGCGAATTCGAAAATCGTCACTTTTTGGCAAAAATGGCAAGGGGTTAGCTCATCATTATTACCTAAAAAAGAAAGTTTTTAATCTTCTTCGTTTCCTCGTTATGAATGTCCCAAAGCGTGTCAGAATTATATGGCTCCCTGTTTGTTCCGAAAAAGGACGTTAGCCCAGATTTGGGAAAAATTCGAAAATCGTCACTTTTTTGCAAAAATGGCAAGGGGTTAGCTCATCATATTTGCCTAAAAATGAAAATTTTCAATCTTTTTTGTTTCCTCGTTATGAATGTCCCAAAGTGTCTCAGAATTATATGGCTCCCCGTTTGTTCAGAAAAAGGGCGTTAGCCCAGGTTTGGGAAAAATTCGAAAATCGTCACTTTTTGGCAAAAATGGCAAGGGGTTAGCTCATCATATTTGCCTAAAAATGCAAATTTTCAATATTCTTTATTTCCTCATCATGAATGTCCCAAAATGTCTCAGAATTATATGCCTCCCCGTTTGTTCCCAAAAAAGGCGTTAGGGCAAATTTGGGGAAAATTCGAAAATCTTCACTTTTTGGCAAAAATGGCAAGGGGTTAGCTCATCATATTTGCCTAAAAATGAAAATTTTCAATCTTCTTTGTTTCCTCGTTATGAATGTCCCAAAGTGTCTCAGAATTATATGGCTCCCCGTTTGTTCAGAAAAAGGGCGTTAGCCCAGGTTTGGGGAAAATTCGAAAATCATCACTTTTTGGCAAAAATGGCAAGGGGTTAGCTCATCATTTTGCCAAAAATTGCAAATTTTCAATATTCTTTATTTCGTCATCATGAATGTCCCAAAGTGTCTCAGAAATGATTTGATCTCCGTTTGTTCCCAAAAGAGGCGTTAGGGCAAATTTGGGGGCGAATTCGAAAATCGTCACTTTTTGGCAAAAATGGCAAGGGGTTAACTCATCATATTTGCCTAAAATTGTTTTTTTTTAATCTTCTTTGTTTCCTCATTATAAATGTCCCAAAGTGTCTCAGAATTATATGGCTCCCCGTTTGTTCAGAAAAAGGGCGTTAGCCCAGGTTTGGGAAAAATTCGAAAATCGTCACTTTTTGGCAAAAATGGCAAGTGGTTGTTAGCTCATCATTTTGCCAAAAAATGCAAATTTTCAATATTCTTTATTTCGTCATCATGAATGTCCCCAAGTGTCTCGGAAATGTATTGATCTCCGTTTGTTCCCAAAAGAGGCGTTAGGGCAAATTTGGGGCGAATTCGAAAATCGTCACTTTTTGGCAAAAATGGCAAGGGGTTAGCTCATCATTATTACCTAAAAAAGAAAGTTTTTAATCTCCTTCGTTTCCTCGTTATGAATGTCCCAAAGTGTCTCAGAATTATATGCCTCCCCGTTTGTTCCCAAAAAAGGCGTTAGGGCAAATTTGGGGAAAATTCGAAAATCTTCACTTTTTAGCGAAAATGGCAAGGGGTTAGCTCATCATTATTACCTAAAAAAGAAAGTTTTTAATCTACTTCGTTTCCTCGTTATGAATGTCCCAAAGCGTCTTAGAATTATATGGCTCCCTGTTTGTTCCGAAAAAGGACGTTAGCCCAGATTTGGGAAAAAATCGAAAAACGTCACTTTTTTGCAAAGATGGCAAGGGGTTAGCTCATCATATTTGCCTAAAAATGAAAATTTTCAATCTTTTTTGTTTCCTCGTTATGAATGTCCCAAAGTGTCTCAGAATTATATGGCTCCCCGTTTGTTCAGAAAAAGGGCGTTAGCCCAGGTTTGGGGAAAATTCGAAAATCGTCACTTTTTGGCAAAAATGGCAAGGGGTTACCTCATCATATTTGCCTAAAAATGAAAATTTTCAATATTCTTTATTTCCTCATCATGAATGTCCCAAAATGTCTCAGAATTATATGCCTCCCCGTTTGTTCCCAAAAAAGGCGTTAGGGCAAATTTGGGGAAAATTCGAAAATCTTCACTTTTTGGCAAAAATGGCAAGGGGTTAGCTCATCATATTTGCCTAAAAATGAAAATTTTTAATCTTCTTTGTTTCCTCGTTATGAATGTCCCAAAGTGTCTCAGAATTATATGGCTCCCCGTTTGTTCAGAAAAAGGGCGTTAGCCCAGGTTTGGGGAAAATTCGAAAATCATCACTTTTTGGCAAAAATGGCAAGGGGTTAGCTCATCATTTTGCCAAAAATTGCAAATTTTCAATATTCTTTATTTCGTCATCATGAATGTCCCAAAGTGTCTCAGAAATGATTTGATCTCCGTTTGTTCCCAAAAGAGGCGTTAGGGCAAATTTGGGGGCGAATTCGAAAATCGTCACTTTTTGGCAAAAATGGCAAGGGGTTAACTCATCATATTTGCCTAAAATTGTTTTTTTTTAATCTTCTTTGTTTCCTCATTATAAATGTCCCAAAGTGTCTCAGAATTATATGGCTCCCCGTTTGTTCCCAAAAAAGGCGTTAGCCCAGGTTTGGGAAAAATTCGAAAATCGTCACTTTTTGGCAAAAATGGCAAGTGGTTGTTAGCTCATCATTTTGCCAAAAAATGCAAATTTTCAATATTCTTTATTTCGTCATCATGAATGTCCCCAAGTGTCTCGGAAATGTATTGATCTCCGTTTGTTCCCAAAAGAGGCGTTAGGGCAAATTTGGGGCGAATTCGAAAATCGTCACTTTTTGGCAAAAATGGCAAGGGGTTAGCTCATCATTATTACCTAAAAAAGAAAGTTTTTAATCTCCTTCGTTTCCTCGTTATGAATGTCCCAAAGTGTCTCAGAATTATATGCCTCCCCGTTTGTTCCCAAAAAAGGCGTTAGGGCAAATTTGGGGAAAATTCGAAAATCTTCACTTTTTAGCGAAAATGGCAAGGGGTTAGCTCATCATTATTACCTAAAAAAGAAAGTTTTTAATCTACTTCGTTTCCTCGTTATGAATGTCCCAAAGCGTCTTAGAATTATATGGCTCCCTGTTTGTTCCGAAAAAGGACGTTAGCCCAGATTTGGGAAAAAATCGAAAAACGTCACTTTTTTGCAAAGATGGCAAGGGGTTAGCTCATCATATTTGCCTAAAAATGAAAATTTTCAATCTTTTTTGTTTCCTCGTTATGAATGTCCCAAAGTGTCTCAGAATTATATGGCTCCCCGTTTGTTCAGAAAAAGGGCGTTAGCCCAGGTTTGGGGAAAATTCGAAAATCGTCACTTTTTGGCAAAAATGGCAAGGGGTTACCTCATCATATTTGCCTAAAAATGAAAATTTTCAATATTCTTTATTTCCTCATCATGAATGTCCCAAAATGTCTCAGAATTATATGCCTCCCCGTTTGTTCCCAAAAAAGGCGTTAGGGCAAATTTGGGGAAAATTCGAAAATCTTCACTTTTTGGCAAAAATGGCAAGGGGTTAGCTCATCATATTTGCCTAAAAATGAAAATTTTTAATCTTCTTTGTTTCCTCGTTATGAATGTCCCAAAGTGTCTCAGAATTATATGGCTCCCCGTTTGTTCAGAAAAAGGGCGTTAGCCCAGGTTTGGGGAAAATTCGAAAATCATCACTTTTTGGCAAAAATGGCAAGGGGTTAGCTCATCATTTTGCCAAAAATTGCAAATTTTCAATATTCTTTATTTCGTCATCATGAATGTCCCAAAGTGTCTCAGAAATGATTTGATCTCCGTTTGTTCCCAAAAGAGGCGTTAGGGCAAATTTGGGGGCGAATTCGAAAATCGTCACTTTTTGGCAAAAATGGCAAGGGGTTAACTCATCATATTTGCCTAAAATTGTTTTTTTTTAATCTTCTTTGTTTCCTCATTATAAATGTCCCAAAGTGTCTCAGAATTATATGGCTCCCCGTTTGTTCAGAAAAAGGGCGTTAGCCCAGGTTTGGGAAAAATTCGAAAATCGTCACTTTTTGGCAAAAATGGCAAGTGGTTGTTAGCTCATCATTTTGCCAAAAAATGCAAATTTTCAATATTCTTTATTTCGTCATCATGAATGTCCCCAAGTGTCTCGGAAATGTATTGATCTCCGTTTGTTCCCAAAAGAGGCGTTAGGGCAAATTTGGGGCGAATTCGAAAATCGTCACTTTTTGGCAAAAATGGCAAGGGGTTAGCTCATCATTATTACCTAAAAAAGAAAGTTTTTAATCTCCTTCGTTTCCTCGTTATGAATGTCCCAAAGTGTCTCAGAATTATATGCCTCCCCGTTTGTTCCCAAAAAAGGCGTTAGGGCAAATTTGGGGAAAATTCGAAAATCTTCACTTTTTAGCGAAAATGGCAAGGGGTTAGCTCATCATTATTACCTAAAAAAGAAAGTTTTTTATCTACTTCGTTTCCTCGTTATGAATGTCCCAAAGCGTCTTAGAATTATATGGCTCCCTGTTTGTTCCGAAAAAGGACGTTAGCCCAGATTTGGGAAAAAATCGAAAATCGTCACTTTTTTGCAAAGATGGCAAGGGGTTAGCTCATCATATTTGCCTAAAAATGAAAATTTTCAATCTTTTTTGTTTCCTCGTTATGAATGTCCCAAAGTGTCTCAGAATTATATGGCTCCCCGTTTGTTCAGAAAAAGGGCGTTAGCCCAGGTTTGGGGAAAATTCGAAAATCGTCACTTTTTTGCAAAAATGGCAAGGGGTTACCTCATCATATTTGCCTAAAAATGAAAATTTTCAATCTTTTTTGTTTCCTCATCATGAATGTTCCAAAAAGTCTCAGAAATGTATGGCTCCCCGTTTGTTCCCAAAAGGGCAAATTTGGAGCGAATTCGAAAATCATCACTTTTTGGTAAAAAATGGCAAGGGGTTAATATAGCTCATCATTTGGCCAACAAATGCAAATTTTCAATATTCTTTATTTCCTCATCATGAATGTCCCAAAATGTCTCAGAAATGATTTGATCTCCGTTTGTTCCCAAAAGAGGCGTTAGGGCAAATTTGGGGAAAATTCGAAAATCATCACTTTTTGCAAAAATGGCAAGGGGTTAGCTCATCATTTTGCCAAAAATTGCAAATTTTCAATATTCTTTATTTCGTCATCATGAATGTCCCAAAGTGTCTCAGAAATGATTTGATCTCCGTTTGTTCCCAAAAGAGGCGTTAGGGCAAATTTGGGGCGAATTCGAAAATCGTCACTTTTTGGCAAAAATGGCAAGGGGTTAACTCATCATATTTGCCTAAAATTTTTTTTTTAAATCTTCTTTGTTTCCTCATTATAAATGTCCCAAAGTGTCTCAGAATTATATGGCTCCCCGTTTGTTCAGAAAAAGGGCGTTAGCCCAGGTTTGGGAAAAATTCGAAAATCGTCACTTTTTGGCAAAAATGGCAAGTGGTTGTTAGCTCATCATTTTGCCAAAAAATGCAAATTTTCAATATTCTTTATTTCGTCATCATGAATGTCCCAAAGTGTCTCAGAAATGTATTGATCTCCGTTTGTTCCCAAAAGAGGCGTTAGGGCAAATTTGGGGCGAATTCGAAAATCGTCACTTTTTGGCAAAAATGGCAAGGGGTTAGCTCATCATATTTGCCTAAAAATGAAAATTTTCAATCTTCTTTATTTCCTCATTATAAATTTCCCAAAGTGTCTCAGAATTATATGCCTCCCCGTTTGTTCCCAAAAAAGGCGTTAGGGCAAATTTGGGGAAAATTCGAAAATCTTCACTTTTTAGCGAAAATGGCAAGGGGTTAGCTCATCATTATTACCTAAAAAAGAAAGATTTTAATCTTCTTCGTTTCCTCGTTATGAATGTCCCAAAGCGTCTTAGAATTATATGGCTCCCTGTTTGTTCCGAAAAAGGACGTTAGCCCAGATTTGGGAAAAAATCGAAAATCGTCACTTTTTTGCAAAGATGGCAAGGGGTTAGCTCATCATTTTGCCAAAAATTGCAAATTTTCAATATTCTTTATTTCCTCATCATGAATGTCCCAAAATGTCTCAGAATTATATGCCTCCCCGTTTGTTCCCAAAAAAGGCGTTAGGGCAAATTTGGGGAAAATTCGAAAATCTTCACTTTTTGGCAAAAATGGCAAGGGGTTAGCTCATCATATTTGCCTAAAAATGAAAATTTTCAATCTTCTTTGTTTCCTCGTTATGAATGTCCCAAAGTGTCTCAGAATTATATGGCTCCCCGTTTGTTCAGAAAAAGGGCGTTAACCCAGGTTTGGGGAAAATTCGAAAATCATCACTTTTTGGCAAAAATGGCAAGGGGTTAGCTCATCATTTTGCCAAAAATTGCAAATTTTCAATATTCTTTATTTCGTCATCATGAATGTCCCAAAGTGTCTCAGAAATGTATTGATCTCCGTTTGTTCCCAAAAGAGGCGTTAGGGCAAATTTGGGGCGAATTCGAAAATCGTCACTTTTTGGCAAAAATGGCAAGGGGTTAGCTCATCATTATTACCTAAAAAAGAAAGTTTTTAATCTTCTTCGTTTCCTCGTTATGAATGTCCCAAAGCGTGTCAGAATTATATGGCTCCCTGTTTGTTCCGAAAAAGGACGTTAGCCCAGATTTGGGAAAAATTCGAAAATCGTCACTTTTTTGCAAAAATGGCAAGGGGTTAGCTCATCATATTTGCCTAAAAATGAAAATTTTCAATCTTTTTTGTTTCCTCGTTATGAATGTCCCAAAGTGTCTCAGAATTATATGGCTCCCCGTTTGTTCAGAAAAAGGGCGTTAGCCCAGGTTTGGGAAAAATTCGAAAATCGTCACTTTTTGGCAAAAATGGCAAGGGGTTAGCTCATCATATTTGCCTAAAAATGCAAATTTTCAATATTCTTTATTTCCTCATCATGAATGTCCCAAAATGTCTCAGAATTATATGCCTCCCCGTTTGTTCCCAAAAAAGGCGTTAGGGCAAATTTGGGGAAAATTCGAAAATCTTCACTTTTTGGCAAAAATGGCAAGGGGTTAGCTCATCATATTTGCCTAAAAATGAAAATTTTTAATCTTCTTTGTTTCCTCATTATAAATGTCCCAAAGTGTCTCAGAATTATATGGCTCCCCGTTTGTTCAGAAAAAGGGCGTTAGCCCAGGTTTGGGAAAAATTCGAAAATCGTCACTTTTTGGCAAAAATGGCAAGTGGTTGTTAGCTCATCATTTTGCCAAAAAATGCAAATTTTCAATATTCTTTATTTCGTCATCATGAATGTCCCAAAGTGTCTCAGAAATGTATTGATCTCCGTTTGTTCCCAAAAGAGGCATTAGCCCAGATTTGGGAAAAATTCGAAAATCATCACTTTTTGGCAAAAATGGCAAGGGGTTAGCTCATCATTTTGCCAAAAATTGCAAATTTTCAATATTCTTTATTTCGTCATCATGAATGTCCCAAAGTGTCTCAGAAATGATTTGATCTCCGTTTGTTCCCAAAAGAGGCGTTAGGGCAAATTTGGGGCGAATTCGAAAATCGTCACTTTTTGGCAAAAATGGCAAGGGGTTAGCTCATCATATTTGCCTAAAAATGAAAATTTTCAATCTTCTTTATTTCCTCATTATAAATTTCCCAAAGTGTCTCAGAATTATATGCCTCCCCGTTTGTTCCCAAAAAAGGCGTAAGGGCAAATTTAGGGAAAATTCGAAAATCTTCACTTTTTGGCAAAAATGGCAAGGGGTTAGCTCATCATTTTGCCAAAAATTGCAAATTTTCAATATTCTTTATTTCGTCATCATGAATGTCCCAGAGTGTCTCAGAAATGATTTGATCTCCGTTTGTTCCCAAAAGAGGCATTAGGGCAAATTTGGGGCGAATTCGAAAATCGTCACTTTTTGGCAAAAATGGCAAGGGGTTAACTCATCATATTTGCCTAAATTTTTTTTTTAAAATCTTCTTTGTTTCCTCATTATAAATGTCCCAAAGTGTCTCAGAATTATATGGCTCCCCGTTTGTTCAGAAAAAGGGCGTTAGCCCAGGTTTGGGAAAAATTCGAAAATCGTCACTTTTTGGCAAAATGGCAAGGGGTTGTTAGCTCATCATTTTGCCAAAAAATGCAAATTTTCAATATTCTTTATTTCGTCATCATGAATGTCCCAAAGTGTCTCAGAAATGTATTGATCTCCGTTTGTTCCCAAAAGAGGCGTTAGGGCAAATTTGGGGCGAATTCGAAAATCGTCACTTTTTGGCAAAAATGGCAAGGGGTTAGCTCATCATTATTACCTAAAAAAGAAAGTTTTTAATCTCCTTCGTTTCCTCGTTATGAATGTCCCAAAGCGTCTTAGAATTATATGGCTCCCTGTTTGTTCCGAAAAAGGACGTTAGCCCAGATTTGGGAAAAAATCGAAAATCGTCACTTTTTTGCAAAAATGGCAAGGGGTTAGCTCATCATATTTGCCTAAAAATGAAAATTTTCAATCTTTTTTGTTTCCTCGTTATGAATGTCCCAAAGTGTCTCAGAATTATATGGCTCCCCGTTTGTTCAGAAAAAGGGCGTTAGCCCAGGTTTGGGAAAAATTCGAAAATCATCACTTTTTGGCAAAAATGGCAAGGGGTTGTTAGCTCATCATTTTGCCAAAAAATGCAAATTTTCAATATTCTTTATTTCGTCATCATGAATGTCCCAAAGTGTCTCAGAAATGTATTAATCTCCGTTTGTTCCTAAAAGAGGCGTTAGGGCAAATTTGGGGCGAATTCGAAAATCGTCACTTTTTGGCAAAAATGGCAAGGGGTTAGCTCATCATTATTACCTAAAAAAGAAAGTTTTTAATCTCCTTCGTTTCCTCGTTATGAATGTCCCAAAGTGTCTCAGAATTATATGCCTCCCCGTTTGTTCCCAAAAAAGGCGTTAGGGCAAATTTGGGGAAAATTCGAAAATCTTCACTTTTTAGCGAAAATGGCAAGGGGTTAGCTCATCATTATTACCTAAAAAAGAAAGTTTTTAATCTACTTCGTTTCCTCGTTATGAATGTCCCAAAGCGTCTTAGAATTATATGGCTCCCTGTTTGTTCCGAAAAAGGACGTTAGCCCAGATTTGGGAAAAAATCGAAAATCGTCACTTTTTTGCAAAGATGGCAAGGGGTTAGCTCATCATATTTGCCTAAAAATGAAAATTTTCAATCTTTTTTGTTTCCTCGTTATGAATGTCCCAAAGTGTCTCAGAAATGATTTGATCTCCGTTTGTTCCCAAAAGAGGCGTTAGGGCAAATTTGGGGCGAATTCGAAAATCGTCACTTTTTGGCAAAAATGGCAAGGGGTTAGCTCATCATTTTGCCAAAAATTGCAAATTTTCAATATTCTTTATTTCGTCATCATGAATGTCCCAAAGTGTCTCAGAAATGATTTGATCTCCGTTTGTTCCCAAAAGAGGCGTTAGGGCAAATTTGGGGCGAATTCGAAAAACGTCACTTTTTGGCAAAAATGGCAAGGGGTTAACTCATTATATTTGCCTAAATTTTTTTTTTTTAATCTTCTTTGTTTCCTCATTATAAATGTCCCAAAGTGTCTCAGAATTATATGGCTCCCCGTTTGTTCAGAAAAAGGGCGTTAGCCCAGGTTTGGGAAAAATTCGAAAATCGTCACTTTTTGGCAAAAATGGCAAGGGGTTAGCTCATCATTTTGCCAAAAAATGAAAATTTTCAATATTCTTTATTTCGTCATCATGAATGTCCCAAAGTGTCTCAGAAATGTATTGATCTCCGTTTGTTCCCAAAAGAGGCGTTAGGGCAAATTTGGGGCGAATTCGAAAATCGTCACTTTTTGGCAAAAATGGCAAGGGGTTAGCTCATCATTATTACCTAAAAAAGAAAGTTTTTAATCTTCTTCGTTTCCTCGTTATGAATGTCCCAAAGCGTCTTAGAATTATATGGCTCCCTGTTTGTTCAGAAAAAGGGCGTTAGCCCAGGTTTGGGAAAAATTCGAAAATCGTCACTTTTTTGCAAAAATGGCAAGGGGTTAGCTCATCATATTTGCCTAAAAATGAAAATTTTCAATCTTTTTTGTTTCCTCGTTATGAATGTCCCAAAGCGTCTCAGAATTATATGGCTCCCTGTTTGTTCCGAAAAAGGACGTTAGCCCAGATTTGGGAAAAATTCGAAAATCGTCACTTTT
Organism: Strongylocentrotus droebachiensis; assembly: GCA_035222895.1. Taxonomy (NCBI): domain Eukaryota; kingdom Metazoa; phylum Echinodermata; class Echinoidea; order Camarodonta; family Strongylocentrotidae; genus Strongylocentrotus; species Strongylocentrotus droebachiensis. Next base: position 237,677 of record JAVYIG010001975.1, read on the forward strand.
TTTGCAAAAATGGCAAGGGGTTAGCTCATCATATTTGCCTAAAAATGAAAATTTTCAATCTTTTTTGTTTCCTCGTTATGAATGTCCCAAAGTGTCTCAGAATTATATGGCTCCCCGTTTGTTCAGAATAAGGGCGTTATCCCAGGTTTGGGAAAAATTCGAAAATCGTCACTTTTTGGCAAAAATGGCAAGGGGTTGTTAGCTCATCATTTTGCCAAAAAATGCAAATTTTCAATATTCTTTATTTCGTCATCATGAATGTCCCAAAGTGTCTCAGAAATGTATTGATCTCCGTTTGTTCCCAAAAGAGGTGTTAGGGCAAATTTGGGGCGAATTCGAAAATCGTCACTTTTTGGCAAAAATGGCAAGGGGTTAGCTCATCATATTTGCCTAGAAATGCAAATTTTCAATATTCTTTATTTCCTCATCATGAATGTCCCAAAATGTCTCAGAAATGTATTGATCTCCGTTTGTTCCCAAAAGGGGCGTTAGGGCAAATTTGGGGAAAATTCGGAAATCGTCACTTTTTTGTTAACTCATCATATTTGCCTAAAAATTAATTTGTTTAATCTCCTTTGTTTCCTCGTTATGAATGTCCCAAAGTGTTTCAGAATTATATGGCTCCCCGTTTGTTCAGAAAAAGGGCGGTAGCCCGCGTTTGCGGAAAATTCGAAAATCGTCACTTTTGGGCAAAAAATGGCAAGGGGTAAAATCATATTTGCCTAAAAATGAAAATTTTCAATCTTTTTTGTTTCCACATCATGAATGTTCCAAAGTGTCTCAGAAATGTAATGATCTCCGTCTGTTCCCAAAAGGGCAAATTTGGAGCGAATTCGAAAATCGTCACTTTTTGGTAAAAAATAGCTCATCATTTTTGCCCAAAAATGACAATTTTCAATCTTTTTTATTTCCTCATTATAAATTTCCAAAAGTGTCTCAGAATTATATGGCTCCCCGTTTGTTCCCAAAAAAAAGGCGTTAGGGCAAATTTAGGGAAAATTCGAAAAATCATCACTTTTTAGCATAATGGCAAGGAGTTAGCTCATCATTTTTACCTAAAAGTGAACTTTTTTTAATCTCCTTTGTTTCCTCGTTATGAATGTCCCAAAGTGTCTCAGAATTATATGGCTCCCCGTTTGTTCAGAAAAGGGCGTTAGCCCAGGTTTGGGGAAAATTCGAAAATCCTCACTTTTTGGCAAAAATGGCATGGGGTTAGCTCATCATTTTTGCCCAAAAATGACAATTTTTAAACTTTTTTGTTTCCTCATTATAAATTTCCCAAAGTGTCTCAGAATTATATGGCTCCCGTTTGTTTCCAAAAAAGGCATTAGGGCAAATTTTGGGAAAAATTCGAAAATCGTCACTTTTTAGCGAAAATGGCAAGGGGTTAGCTCATCATTTTTACCAAAAAATGAAAATGTTCAATCTTTTTTGTTTCCTCATCATGAATGTCCCAAAGTGTCTCAAAAATGTGTTGAGCTCCGTTTGTTCCCAAAAGGGCAAACTTCGGGCGAATTCGAAAATCGTTACTTTTTGGCAAAATTGGCAAGGGGTAATTAGCTCATCATTTTTACCTAAAAATGAAAATTTTCAATCTTCTTTGTTTCCTCATCATAAATGTCCAAAAGTGTCTCAGAATCGAATGGATCCCTGTTTGTTCCCAAAAAGAACATTAGCCTAGATTTCGGGAAAATTCGAAAATCGTTACTTTTTGGCAAAAATGACAAAAAAATGACAATTTTCAATCTTCTTTGTTTCCTCATTATAAATTTCCAAAAGTGTCTCAGAATTATATTCTGAAATGAAAATTTTCAATCTCATTTACTTTCTCATCATGAATGTCCCGAAGTGTCTTGGAGATCAAAACAATTCTGAGACACTTTGGGAAATTTGTGATGAGGAAACAAAGAAGATTGAAAATTGTCATTTTGGGGCAAAAATGATGAGCGTTAGCTCATCATTTTTGCCATGTTCGCTAAAAAGTGACAATTTTCGAATTTTCCCCATATTTGCCCTAACGCCCTTTTTAGGAACAAACGGGGAGCCATATTATTCTGTTTGTTCCCAAAAGGGGCGTTAGCCCAAATTTGGGGCGAATTCGAAAATCATCACTTTTTGGCAAAAATGGCAAGGGGTTAGCTCATCATTTTGCCAAAAAATGAAAATTGTCAATCTTCTTTATTTACTCATCATGAATGTCCCAAAGTGTCTTGTATGGTTGCCTGACATAACAAGCCTAATGTCTGACAGGGGTAGAGAGAGAACGAGAGAGTGTTTGTAAGAGAGAGAGAGGGAGAGGGCTGCCATACCTGTTTACTAATGTATTCAAATTGTATGCATAGTTGCGTGACATAACAAGCTGATGTGTGCAGGGGGGGGGGTGGATGTGCGTTTGTGAGAGAGAGAGAGAGAATGAGAACAGGGACTTTAAGATTTGCATGACGAGAACGTGGACTGCTACATGTGACATCCTTTTAAGGCACTGCCAGTGCCTTAAAAGGACGTCACATTGCCTTAAAAGGATGTAACATGTAGCAGTCCACATTCTCGTTGTGCAAATCTAAAAGTCTCTAGTAAGAGGGCTGCCATACCTGTTTGCTTATGTTTTCAAATTGTATGCATATTTCTTGAAGCAAGGGGGAGTGATGATTCTTAAACTAAATAACAAGCACACTTATTACATGTAAATGAAACCACAAGTTTCTACTTTTGCTAGGAAGTTATTGAATTTATTGATATTTAGTCAACAAATCATATTGAAATCCTACCATAAATGTTGACTGCAATCCAGAAATAGTATTGAACTAAAAAGTGTTTATTTTTTTTCTATTTTGAATCTACCAATGGGTTCACAAGGAGTACTGTAAAACACACAAGCATACCAAAATATAATCAGAATCTAATCCATTTCATGCTTCATCCTTTGAAAATTATATAGCTTTATCATCATTTAGTTAAAGTATTTATGTCAACAAGTTGTAAATTTATCACTGAACTGCAAACATGCAAGGTATGTATTCTACTAATCAAGTTAAACCCAACCCATAGTCTATGATCAATCTTAATGGGGAACCTTAAGACCTCTGTAAAACCTTTTGTAAAACCAGATTATGGACACAAGTCAGTGTTATCCTACATTAGATACATGACTGCCCTAGTTTACCCACAGTTGGCTTTTCATTCTCTTTACACAGCTTAATCATCCCTAATTTGATGAATGCTAAACTTAACTTTCTCATTCAAACAAACCTTTCAGGAAGTAATATAGTATTTAACCTACAACAAAAATTTAACAATCTGACATGGAAAGATTGTTATACCCTCACAATTGTTAAATCTGTTTGCTGACTTTCCATTCCAGAAATATGAATTTGTCTGAATTGTCCCTTAAAACTATTGATATTCTCTATGATGACATTTTGTGGTGGAAGATAACTACTAGCAGATGACAAGTCCAAATACATCGATCAATTTTTGCTATTAATGCACCATAACAGTCAATAAACAAAAATTAAACGTCTTCATATTCAAACAAGAAACATATATTCATCAAAGTGATACACTACTATATATAGAAAATATTATCCATTGCAATCAACTATTTCAATACTCCAATGATTGATAAGTTTCACTAGGAAAGCTCTATCAGTAACAAAATCAAATGAGATGTTACCAAGTGAAAAGTCTAACTTCTTTCTTTTTAATCATGGATGAAATGAAGACATTTCACTCATGAAGAAACAATAGTAGTTTTCAGGACTACACACACACTCAAGAATAGAAAGATTACCGACGGTCCTTTTCAGGACTCCCCAAATCTCAGTGAAAACTGCCATTTCATGTTGTCATGAAAAAGAAAATACAAATTATATAGAAGGAAGAAGTACAAATTATCTAACAGGAAATTCTACCATGTGGAATTTCATAACTATAATAAACTTATCAAGGATATATCAAATATCTATACACAATGAAAATTTGATCACCAAACTGCATGCACCAAAAAGCTGAACAACATAGACAAAATAATTTATGAAGTTATTATACCTCAGAAAATTAAATTTCTATCACTATGGATTGCTATGCAATTGACATAGGCCAACGTTTAAATTTGATACAAAACAGAACAAGACACAATTCTTTCACATTGCTCTATGGATCTTAAAACTCTCTTGGTAATATATAGAAGCTGAAATCATTTTGCATAATTCCATTCAGCATCAAGGTACTTTATCAGCAAACAGTCATAACAACACTATAATTTACATGAATATGATCTTTCAATCTCGATAGTTATTGTATCTCACTTCAATATGATGCACCAATACAAGACAAATACCCTTATCACATACAAGGGAACTATACTCTGATACATAATACATAATCTATTATGGATTGAAACAAAAGAATTACAATTTCTTAATGATTTCAGAGCTCAACATGTTTCAAATACACAATAAAAGGATCACAAGATCATTCCAAAACTGCTCTTAACCTCTGAATCTGTATTCTTGAAAACCAATGACAATTAAGGAGGAATATTCGGTATTATTGTGTGAGATGATTTTCTCTGTAGCAAAATGTAACTGGAAGCACATGGGAATGAGCTGTTACAGCACATGTCTCTAACAAAATGGAAATAAAAGAAACAAAATTTCAGTCACTAGTAAATGCCTATGTATAGTCTATACAAAATATTTGCCATACAATAAATGATCTTCCTTCAAGTGAACAAAATAAAAAATCTGTATTATATGGTGTTATGGAAAAAATAGTAAAAGGCTACATCTTTTAATGGGCATTTTTGTTTAAATGCTTTGATTTAAATCCATAAGTCTTCACTCATGAACCTTAACTGCTTCTATCTATGAGTTAGATGATCAAGAAATCTAAATCCAGACTACTGCTCAACATTACCAACAAACCAACAACAAAACTCAGGTAAAACTCAAGTTGGCCTATGTAAAGACCAAAAATATTACCCTTAAATTCATATAATACTCAAACTAGGCCTACATACAGGACTTGGTATTGGGTCCTGAGATAGCTTTGAGAGGAAGGGTCTCACTGTCAGATTAAAAGTAGCTTCAATTGATACTCGGTAACAATCAGCACAGCATTCAATGTATAGTATAACTTAAATAAGATCACCTAATTAACCAGCCATGATATAGAAAAAGTTACTACCAAAGGAAATCATTGTGGTTCGGTATCAGAGCAAGTCCAAGGTACTTGTCCTAAACGTTTCCAATCGCTTCACCAATTTTAGTACACATGATAATTGTATGAGGATGGTAGTCGTACGGCACCTTGGATCCAATGAAGTAACAAGTTAAGCAACAAGTTATCTTTGTTCATCTTCTAAACATGAAGGACACAAAATGAATTCCTTGGACTTGCCACCTGGTAGCCAAGCCAAGTGCGAGAATTCTATCAAAAATACACTGCCCAAATATTAAAATAGCCTCATATCTACATCAAATTTTGAGAACCCTAGGGGTTAAAAATTACAATAGACACAAGACAACATTGATCACTGTGTTACTATTACATAGAAACTTCATGTACCATGTCAAATATATATGAGTATCATAAATGGTGATAGGTTCTTTTGTTTAAGGGTAGGTGACGCTCTTTAAGAGATAGCCACTGTACGTCACATCACACTGTCATGCCACTAGTATGGGTAAGACGGTTGAACAATACACCATTTCTTTACAAGTATGATCATATTCTTATATACTTTTGTGAGGAAGGAACTAGTAGAGAGTTATTGCTGGCTAAATCACCATGCTACAAATAAGCTAGACTTTGCATTCTCTTTCTCCTAAATCTATGTTTAACATACCTCAAAAGGGTTACGGAAATATGAATCCTCTTTGCACACGCTAATATATTAAACACAGATTAAATCTTGATCAAATAAATAATCTACACACCTTTATTGTTGTTTTCTAAAAACAAGATGTGCGTGTATATATTTGGTTTTCTTCTCATATACGTTCACTGCAATATGTTTTTTTCTTCCACACATTATAAGTTTTGGTTATTTTATACAGAACCAAAGTAAAGAAAACTTCAGGAGTATCAAAACTGATAAATGTGAGATTTCTCCAACAGACAATATCCCATTTTCTATCCACTTTAGTTCTTCGACAAAACTTTTAAAAGCATCTGCCATGGTCCCAAAAGGTACTATGAAATATGTGCAGTGCTGTACAATGTAGTAGATCATCCTAAATTATACTCTATTGATAAATTCCTAAACTGAACAGAACATTGTTTTCAATTCAATATGATGTTATTCACCACTATGTGGTATCAAGGTTAAATCATTTTGATATCCTACACAAAACATGTATCTAAATTTGAATCCGTTATTGATTATAAATATAGACACTGATAGGTTTGGCAGTTAAAATTCAATTAACAATGAATATAGATATATATTGCTTGCATGGTTTTAAGCACAACAATAAGATTATATCCAACGATGATCAATTTTGCACACAAGGGAAGTGCCAATTTGCACACAATTTAATAATTGTTTATATCAGTGATCACTATGAATGCGATAACAAGGTGCTTGCAAGATATCAACTACACTCGGGTGGTTTTTATAGTGCATTAGATTTGATTCTATACTATACAACCAAGAAGCCTACAGGCTGGCCAGCTTTAGGACCCTCCTGGTTAAGCCTTCCTTACTGGCTCTTCATGAGGGTCGGGAAGCTTGACTGGGTTGGGTTGGACGTCCCAGATATCTTTAGCATACTCTCCGATGGTACGGTCGCTGGAGAACTTACCAGAAGATGCGATGTTGTGTATGCACTTCATTGTCCATTCCCTGGGTTTCTGTGAATGCAAATGGAATGGAATACCATAACTCTCTCTCCTGGTTTCAATAGATGCATTTCAAAGAAATAAGTGAAGAATTGCCATTCTAAATGATAATACAGAAAGTATTCGGTTCTGTAATTCATAACAATATTCTGTCTAACTCTAAACTTTCATTTGGAATATTGGTATTTGGGGTGTAGCACAGAACTGGTTGAACATAGTATGAATCATCAAATATATATTGATATTTCATGCAGGGTTTCACAGGAATCACTGATGAGTCCACTTTTGTAGATCAGCGAATTCAAATGTAGTACTTGTAAACTTTATTTGGACTTTATTTGGACTATTTTGGGCTAAGACAAATTTCTTTGCTCAGGAAAACCCATTCCTGATGGGTTTCAAGGGCTCATCAAAATCATGACACCCATTTCTTTGCTCATAAAACAGAAACTAGTACACTGTACTTGCATTACCATGTTTATTCCCACTAAAGCGCTGTTATATCTAATTTCACAATGAAACAATGACAATATTGGTACCTCAAATTTAACTGCTTGTAATTAATTTACGATATAAGTTGAGGGTACTTACAGTGAAGAGCTCACTGACACGGCTCTGTGCTGCAAGGTAGGATTCAAAATCAGCTAGAAGCATGTACCTGATAAAGAGGAAACAAAAAATAGCATTGAGACTAGTGCTGTAAGTCAGACGCTATGTTCGTGTTCGGTTCGGTTCAGCAGAGTTCGGCAATTTTTCACCCGAACTTGGTTCGGTTGAAAATAATATGAGGATATCTGTTTTTTTTTATGTGGTATTTACCATCCCAAATATCAAATGTGACTATTATCATTAATAAATTATGGGATATTTTAGATTATAAAATTTATAAGATATTTCCAAAACACAATTATTTTTGGAAAATCCAGATGGAAATGTTTATGAATGATAATGAAGGATGCCATCTTACGTATCATGATTTAGAAGTGAGTTGACGATATCATGGAAAGCACCAGGATCATTAGGTGAGAAGAAGCCCCCTTGGATCTGATCAATAGCTTGCTTCAGCTCAGCATTCTTCTCATAGAATTCACGGGGATTATAGCTACAAAGAGAAGAAGAGAAAAATATGGTACATCAAGTAAAGATGACTTCCGATACACGCAGGTAATCTTGAGAAAACTTTTGACTTAAGTAAAAAGATAGTTGTGTTTTGGGAGAGGAAAACATTAATTTGTGATTTTTCAATAAAAAAGGGTATTGTGGTGGCAATATCACATGAAAGAGATTGCTATCAAAATGCCCTCATATTCCAAATATTACTAGAAATAGTTCACAGCTTCGGACAAAAATTTTGATGCCATATCTGTTTTGTCCCATATGATCAGAAAATTATAAAGAAAACCTTAACCAAAGAAATAACTTCAGTTTTTCTTAGAGATTCGTTTTATTCTTGCCCATTAATCTACAAGATTTCCTTCCAAAGTGTATGAGAGATATACAAAGCAAGATATTCTCAGCATGACGGGGGCATCGCAATTTTCTCTAAAACGTGACGTACTTTGCAAGTGGTTTATCAAGTAAATGTATTCAAACTTATGGATGCTTCCTTCCCAGGTGTGTGTGGTGATAAAGCATTTCATTCACCTGCTATTGTCTTTTGCACTATAGTTTTCAGAAGGCAAACTGCATAAGAAATGTGTTGCTCTTCTGGGGTGAAGGTTTCGCATATATATTAAATATATATGTCAACTGCTACATTTTCAAATTTTCAAATTAATGAGTTATAATTGTTCCCCTGTTATTTATTTTTCACCAGATACAATTTTTACCTTCTCAGCTATGATTTTCCTCCAATGAGAAGTAAGGGTTTTGTTATAGAATTAAAGTCTTTCCAGCTAGAGCTTGGTCCGTGATACATGTACAAGTTCACCTGGTACGTCACATTATCAATAAGATGGCTCATCGTGCTTAGAATATCTTCATTTACATATTTCTTGTACAGTTTCGTAAGGAAAATTGTATGAACAATGTAGGCAGGACTAAATCTCATATTTCAGCATACCTACACTTATTTTGGGGGCAGAGGTTTCCTTAAAAGGGAGTATTCAAACTGGAAATTTGTGTACACTGAGTTAATATCAAAAACTGATATTTTGAAATGAAATTAGTACACAGTCATGGGACCGTTTAAGGGATTGGTGCTGTTAAGGAAGAAAGATAAAGCTACTCACCCATCTTTTCTTGCTTGCACCTCTTCCACTGTCATACCAAAGATGAAGATGTTCTCATCTCCCATCTCCTCTCTCATCTCAACGTTGGCTCCATCTAAAGTGCCGATAGTCAGACCTCCATTTAACTACAATGACAACAATAACATTTATTCATAATAAAACAAAACAGATACCATGTAGTCAGAGCTCCATTTACATTATGACATAAAAAGAGATTAAATTCTTCTTTCCATAATAGCCACAAAACATGTTAAGTACTCCACTCCAAAAACTGACGTGGACCTCTACTAACCTCCCCATGCCCCCCCCCCCCCCCCAATGAAAAAAGATGGATCAAATCTTGGTTTCCCTAAACACTATGACAACTGCATTACATTTGTGAGGTAATGCAGACCTACAATGATGCATGTAATATAAAAAACATGGTCTCCCAAGTCGGGTTAAGGATATTTCTTCTCACTCCATCAAAAAGTGTCCAGAGGTCCATCAAAATATGTATACATACAACGGCGTCCAAATTACAAAAGTGTAATGCTGTATAAGATAAGAGATATACAGTCAAACCTGCTTTAGTGACCATCTGTCTACAAGGACCACATTTTTTGTTTCCCTTGAAAATGGTTCCTCATTGAAACATGTACTAAAGGAACCTGTCTACAAAGACCACTTTTTGTATTTCCCTTGAGCGGTCGCTGTAGACAGGTTTGACTGTATAATTCCTGCGAATCCATCAAGGTTTCCTGGTCTAAGTATAACATTTCTACTCACCATGAACTTCATATTGCCTGTACCCGAAGCCTCTGTGCCTGCTAGTGAGATCTGCTCAGACAGATCACAGGCTGGGATCACTGTAGCAAATACAAAAACATCAAGTATTTTTTTTTATTTTGAAGTACTGCCCATGGAAACAATGAAAAGTGATGTTTCATAAATTGTAAAACTGCACAATCTTTTAACATTAACAGATGATGATGATGATGATGACAAGGACGACGACGATGATAATTATTATAATTTCCTTAGTTTTGCTTCATCTTTTTTTAATTACATGCAAAAGTAATTATTACCTATTTTTGTAGTCTAAAGGAGAATCAGATATCAACACCAGACATAATTCCTATGGCTCTCATTCTCAACAAATACCAAAACTTCAAATAATAAAACTGCTTCATCAGGATCACAAGCATGTTTGTATACTGTATCAAACGTCCATGTCATATTGGGTCAATGTTTAATTTCTTTCATCTCTACTTGTAAAAGCACCACTGACTATTGTCTCATCTTGCTGGTTTATACAACCAAAGTTTGAATGTGTCTTCATGTCCACTGAGCAAGCAATGATATGCTCAGACATCGTAATTTATGCTCAATTTTCTTGGATATTGTAGAGTTTAAAGCATAATTTAGACCATGGATCAATTAAGACCCTTGTGAACTTTGGCAAATAGTGCCAAAGGGAGAATCTGATATTAACACAAGACTTGATTTCCACCTTAGGGCACTCTTGTCTCACTCACCTTTCTCTGCAAGAGAAACCCTGTAGTTCTCCAAGAAGATGACCTTGAGTTTGTCACCAACAATGGGGTCACTGTTGACCACCCTAGCAATACTGTTGATGAGATGGATGATCTGCTTGGCCACGTGGTACCCAGGTGCAGCCTTGCCACCAATCATTATTGTACGTGGGACAAAAGCTGCACTTGGATCCTTCTTGATTCCTGTTTATGAAAATAAATAGTTAAAAATATATCTCTACAGATGACAAGAGCACACATTCAATAGACACATAGTTGCAAAAATTAAAATAATACACCGTGAAAAGTAGCATGCAAGTTACCCCATATATGAAAACCAGCATACATGTCCATTTTGGTTTTCAGGTTCTCTTTGTAAAGAAGATATTGATCAAAAGGAAAATATATTGCTTTTATGGAGCTTAAAAGTGACAATGAGATGAGAAGATAATTAAGTGAAAAAAGTTGTGTTGTTTTAAAAAGGCAAGTACTCAACTCGTTTGGGATGATACCCCCATCACCTATCATTGACATGAAGCTTCTTCTTTTTTTTTTCTTTTTTTTTTCTTTTTTTTTTTTGGGGGGGGGGACATAATTACCCCCATATAATTTGGCTCAACCCTCCTTTTTTTGGCTTGTCAGCCTAAAGGTTACCCCTTACCCAACATTTTAAGAAAATTTTGGTCAAACACATTGAAACAGGCAAACCATATATAAATAAAATGTAATCAGAGTTATAAAAGGAAACAAAGAAGACTCACTGTTGTAGAGACAGATCATATGAAGAGCATTGAGCAGCTGACGTTTATACTCATGGATTCTCTTGACTTGGATGTCAAACATGGAGTTGACGTTGATGTGGATTCCACTCTGCTTCTCAAGGTACTGAGCTAGCTTCATCTTGTTCTCCTACAAACAAACACATGACGTTAAATTAAATAGTGTTGATGTTATTGCAGATTCCATTCTGCTAACAAGGTACTGAGCTAGCTTCATCTTGTTCTCCTACAAACAAACACATGACGTTAAATTAAATAGTGTTGATGTTATTGCAGATTCCATTCTGCTAACAAGGTACTGAGCTAGCTTCATCTTGTTCTCCTACAAACAAACACATGACGTTAAATTAAATAGTGTTGATGTTATTGCAGATTCCATTCTGCTAACAAGGTACTGAGCTAGCTTCATCTTGTTCTCCTACAAACAAACACATGACGTTAAATTAAATAGTGTTGATGTTATTGCAGATTCCATTCTGCTAACAAGGTACTGAGATAGCTTCATCTTGTTCTCCTACAAACAAACACATGACGTTAAATTAAATAGTGTTGATGTTATTGCAGATTCCATTCTGCTAACAAGGTACTGAGCTAGCTTCATCTTGTTCTCCTACAAACAAACACATGACGTTAAATTAAATAGTGTTGATGTTATTGCAGATTCCATTCTGCTAACAAGGTACTGAGCTAGCTTCATCTTGTTCTCCTACAAACAAACACATGACGTTAAATTAAATAGTGTTGATGTTATTGCAGATTCCATTCTGCTAACAAGGTACTGAGCTAGCTTCATCTTGTTCTCCTACAAACAAACACATGACGTTAAATTAAATAGTGTTGATGTTATTGCAGATTCCATTCTGCTAACAAGGTACTGAGCTAGCTTCATCTTGTTCTCCTACAAACAAACACATGACGTTAAATTAAATAGTGTTGATGTTATTGCAGATTCCATTCTGCTAACAAGGTACTGAGCTAGCTTCATCTTGTTCCCCTACAAACAAACACATGACGTTAAATTAAATAGTGTTGATGTTATTGCAGATTCCATTCTGCTAACAAGGTACTGAGCTAGCTTCATCTTGTTCTCCTACAAACAAACACATGACGTTAAATTAAATAGTGTTGATGTTATTGCAGATTCCATTCTGCTAACTCACTCATGCACACATCTAACATCTCTAGATGAGCGTAATCACTCGGGGACAACATTGATGGAGAGTAGCATGGATCACTTTCTGTTTCCTCGTATATAGTCTCCTCCATTTAATATTGGTGTGAAAAGTTTCCAGATCTTCTCACATTTACCGTACAAGAACATGACTCTAAAGTTCTATCATACCTGTATCTTATTATCATTACTGTACAGGTCTTTCTCTTGTCCATTTCGCATCAATCACACCTTGTAAAAGAATTCATCTACAAACTCAATAAAATGCCACATAAAATACTTGCAATCCTTGATCTCTCTCTCTTTCTTCACTATCATTCAGTAATCAACAATTTCCATCACATACTTGTATACTTTATGATCATTTGTATCATTTTTGTACAATGTAAATGGAGTTTTACCTACCTGTTTGACCTGTTGAATTGACATGATGAAAGCTTTATCAGAGACATGTTGCTCTAGCTTCCTCAGCTGAGACAGGTCTGTAGTCCACTCCTCACCAATTTTCTGTTAAGAAGATCAGTAACCACTTTCAGATGAGACGGTACTAATTATACCAACTACTTTGATGTGGATTGTACTTCTTATTATCATTATCATTATTCCGAATAGCTGCTATTTGCACAATGCCATTTATTGCTCTCCAAAGCCTTTTCAAACCATGGTCAGTTTAACAATTTCATCTCTCCTTATTTTGTCAGTTGTTCAATTCACAAGCCCCTCTTTCATTTTCTCCCATGTAATGTCAAGATACAATCCACCCTTGTTTATTATCTCATGCATTGAATTAAAGTAGTTTTCCTCTCCCTTTCGGTGATTACCACCTACATTAAATGATCAATATGCAATTTAAAAAAAAAACTGCTTAGTTATCTAACTAATGAGTCGTTATATTACAACAACTTGATGTTAGAAAACAAGCAAGACTCACATCAGCAATGGCATCAGAGAGACCAGGGTTGCAAAGAAGCAGCCAGCGACGAGGGGTGATCCCATTGGTCTTGTTCTGGAACTTCTCAGGGTACATCTCATAGAAGTCACGAAACCTGTCAACATCATACCACAAACAAAGTTAAGGATGAGGAGAGTGGACAAGATAACATTGATGGTGGTGAATAATGGCCAAAGGCAAAAAGAATGGGCATCATTTCACGCTGCCACAAGCTAGCTGCATACTGTAGGATCAGACTCTGAAGGCATACTGGGAGAAGCAGCTACTGGAGTTATATACAGTTATGAAAAGACTTCAAGGACCTTGGTTAGCTTTGGTCCAAATTCAGTGATGTGTGGCCTTAGAGCATCCCAGACGTGTCATGTTGGAGGACTAAAGCAACTGTGCAGTATAAAAGTAAGCATTGAAATATGTATCACCTCTGTTGGTACCCCTGTCAGGGAGAATTTGCCCTTGGTAGTTTTTATTCTGAATCCTACATTAGCAACGGGTCAAATTATGAAGTGTGGAATATCAAAATTACCAAATCTCTGACTTCAAGGTTCTTAATCTCGGTCTACATGATGTCTACTTACACACTACTCTTGATGAGGCCGGTGTGGATAGCTGCAACACCGTTGACAGCATGAGCACCGACGATAGAGAGATGAGCCATGTTGATACGCTTATGATCGCCTTCCTCAACGATTGACATCCGGCGCATGCGTTCAAAGTCACCAGGGTAACGCTTGCTGACTTCCTAAACATGGTAGAAGATTGGTGTACAAAGATGTCATAGCTTCAGAAATCAGAAATTTGAATGTATGTTTATTCACACACTTTACAATGAATGTAATAGTGAATATAAAGCAACTAAGAGTTGAACATCCTTAATAAGTAAATACACAAAGGGGCTGATGGAAGCGACTTTTATCACCACCCCCCCCCCCCCCCCACCTACATTGCATCTTGCAATCCATTTACAGAAGAAATATATTTTACTTTGCTGCTGCAGATTTTTTAAAGCATTTTTCCGCCTGATGTTACTTCTGTGGATGCCTAGCAGACAGACAATTAGAGGGAAATTCCTAACAAATTAGCAATGCTCCTGGTGGCACACAATGGATTCTCTGTTACAGTGGTGTAACTGGAGGGGTGTGTCACTAAACTGAATGGCAATAAGAAGGGTAAAAAAGAGAGAAAAGGAAAGCAGGGAGAAAAAGTGGGAGAGGGAAAAAGGGAACATGAAAGTATATGAAATTACCCCCTTCCACGCCTTCTCCATATTCAATGGCCTAAGCCACGTTCTATCCAATTAGTTGTGACTCCCACCCTCTCCCACCTCCCTTTCACCAAGATGCTGATGCCGCCCCCTTCAATATTTGAACCAATGCTATACCACCGCTTCATTATTAGTCATGCTGAATTGATAACTTACTTCCATATGCCTCATGTTGATCTCATAGATGATCTCAAGATGACGTGGTAGGACATACTCCAGGAGGCCAACTGGCCACCTCTCAAGGGCTTCAGGAAGGATAGTATGATTGGTGTAGGCAAAGGTACGAACAATGATGTCCCAGGCCTGTTAAAATACAAAGGGAAAACAGTAATGAATCAGAAACAACACTGCTAGGATCATTCTGTCAAAAATCATTGCTTTGTCTGTAATTTCTATGCATTAAATGTTTAAACTAGTCAATATACCAATCTTTTTTATCACATGAGCAAATTATGACAGGGTTAGTGACCAAATTTCTGGCTATAATTAGCTTTCCTCCTTATAGAGTCATTATGACATCAACATATTTTTTTTAATAATCTCCCGGATAAGCACATTGAACAATAATGCTTATCCCATACATCATATAATCTGTTGAGAGCCAGAAATATATTTTAACACAGAGTTAAAGCCCTCCTGGCTATCGACAGACATCTTTTCCTGACCCGAGCCACTCTATCCATTTCATTATTGCATTTTTATTGTTGTTATCATTATCATCACTATCAATGTGAATTCTCCACTGAAAAGAAAATTCAATGGAGCAGTTTGAATGTGAATATCAGTTTGACTTGGACCTCAGCTAGATGCGATTACTCTGCAGATCATGACAATGCAAAGAAAAACCTCTAGCTCAATAGAGTTACAATTATCAAGATACCCCAAGACTCACCTTCTCCCATTCCATTTCTTCAACATCTATCAAGATCCTCATCAGTTCTGGGATGGCCATGGCAGGGTGGGTGTCATTCAGCTGAATGGCAGCCTACATCAATCAGATCAAAATGATAAACTTTACTTTGCAAATTGACACGGTACTTCTCTCTCATATTCCAATAATTTGACCAATTTGTACTGTTTTTTTCCTAGTCTGTAGTATATATGTGCTTGTAGGTCAATATATCTTATTTCTGATGCTGAAATAAACACTGAATTCTACCTGTGACATGAAGTCTCAGTTCATGAATCCTACTTAAGATGGAAGTCCTAATCATTTCCATGTTCTACAAACGAGCTGTCAATTACTGGTATTCTAAGCCAATTGCCATCAAAGCATTACTGACTATTGATCTTAATAATACATTGATAGTGTATATACCCCTAAAACTTCATGTACAATTGTACACTGGTGAAATTTTGCAAATGGCCTACCGGTAAATTACCATTAACAAATGAAAGAACTTTTAAGCCTCATTCATAAATGCTGCAGTAAACCAAGACAGTTTTTGTTTTTAAATCTTACACACAAAGATAAGGACATGTAGAACCCTAATTGGGCACAGCTACTGTTTCATTACACAAAGTACACAAGGAACTGCTGCGGTCAACTATAGCGGTTTACCACAGCCGTTTACCACAGCGGTTTACCATAGCATATATGAATGAGACTCCTATCAAGTTCCATGAACATACCTTATCTGGGAAGGTATCAAAGGTGGTCCTGACAGGATCCCTGCAGCCAAACTTGGATGACTTGAAACGTCTGATGATGTCCTGGAGAGATGCGGTCACCATGAAGTACTCCTGCTTCAGACGTAGCTCCTTACCTTCACAGACCTGTCAATGCCAATACAGTAGTTTTATGCCTTAGTATTCAACACTATTTGTAATTCATGATCGAAAAGCTTGTAAAAGGTAAGGTACGTTCAGACTGTTTTAATCTAACAGAGCAACTCAAAGGTGAAACAATGACAAAACAAAAACTACCAAACGAGTATACAAGAATGAAAGGGAGCGTATTCTGTCACTTTAGCATAGAAATGACCCTGTCATAAATCGCCGATGTGCATTTCAAAGATGATTTTCTATAGGTTCTTGAATAAAATAAGGCACTATTCATTCATCCTTGCAGGTTTTCTAATTTTCACATTCTTGCTTCGATATGAATATTTATCTTGTAAATGATGTGAGGATCTTCAAGATAAGTGACTTACATTGTCATTAGGATAGAGAACACGGGTGATGTTCTCTGCTACATTCCTGTCCAGTACAGCTTGCACGTAGTCACCATCATTGACTACATAGAAAACGAAAGGTTAAAACTAACAATTACATTCCAAAACAGGAACAACAAAATCATAATGATAATGGTATTGGCTTCTTGTATGGTGCTCTAATATTACCCCAGGCTCCAGCAAAGCTACTGATTTTATTGCTGACAACATTCAAGGATTTCCTTCCTACCAGGTACCCATTTACTACACCTAGGGGGGGGGGGGGGTGGCTAATTTTTAACAAAATCTTGCCAAAGGACATTACTTTCCTGCCATGCTCAGGACTCTGTCAAACTTTTTTTCTTTCTTTTTTCTTTCATTTATTTGAATTCACTAAACCACCTTTCCATCCATGCAAATATAGGAACTGTAATTTACTTTTGATTTGTCCCAAAATAAATGAATATGATTTCTAACCAGTTCAAACATCTTTATCATATTTCATGTTAGCATGAGTTTTAATTTTTTAAATATTCATCACCTGAACTCCACAATATATTTTTAATGTTGATGACATTGAGTAACTTTTAAGAAATATTTTTAAAGTGAAAAATACTGAAGGAACAACAATCTATATGATGCAAGTTATCATAACAAAGGAGGAGGGTGAGAGTCTTTAAGTTTTAGGGGAGGCACTTCAATGTCTATATGATTTTGTTTGAAGATATAGACTTACAGAAAGTGAGATCAAAGCTGTTCTTGGACTTGGCAGACCACAGTCTCATGGTGTTCACTGTGTTATTCTTGTATCCAGGGGTAGGGCTGTCATACGGCATGGCAAACACAACCTGTATTGTAAAAGACAGACATTTTGTTCATGAAACTAATGCAAAAATACATGTGAACAAAATCTATTAGTTTGGAAAGTTCCTTTACATGCTCCATTGTCTTCCTGAAACACTTGTTCTACAATTTCTTTCCAATTCTTTTGAAATTTGCTGGGTAACAGTACTGCAAATATTTGATCTAACAGTTGTACAAGGTCGTATTAAGACTGAAAATGGGTCACAATTAATGGCTACATTTGCATTCATCTACAATTGTGTCAAATACCCCTTACATTTTCTTGTAAATTTACATCCAAGAATGGTGCATTATGTTTTCAACAGTGTCTGATACAGAATATCAAACTCTGTTTACTTTTCTTGCTTTTCCACAAAACATCTTACTTCAGTCCAAAGTATTCTAAATCATAATAGTTGTATCTAGCATTAGCATAAAATCAAATAGATGGAGGAGACCCCTAATAATGAAGAAAAAAAGTTAAATCTTCAGCAAAAAACACAGCCAGTGCTAAATTCCAAGTCAAACACGATGCCAATCTACCAGGAGGTATGTCAACAACCTTACCTTAGTGTCAACCCATTTGACCTTGCCATCTTTCTTCTCAGTACGGCCATAGAAGTTGACTGGTATGGTGTACTCCGGTCTTGCCTTCTCCCATGGGTTGCCGTATCTCAACCAGTCATCTGGTTCCTCAACCTGCAATCAAAGGGATGGAAATTTAATACATGATCAATAAATCCAGTGATTCTTCTTCAACAGTAGTCTACTTAAAAACATGTACTACACATTAAGAGGTTAGTGACACAAAGACGTAACTCCATTTTGGCCATTTTGAGAAAAAGTGGTTTATGCGTCACTGAGCACTTAGGCCTTAAGGAGTTAAGTCTATGTTTCACTAGCCATTGACTTCAATGGGGTGTTGCATGGAGTTAAGACTGTGTTTCTTGGAAAGCCCACATTTTTCTGAACATTTTGATATCAAATACTCATTTTGGCAAAATATGGAGTTGCGTCTTTGTGTCACCCTCACCATGCACATACATTGTTTGTTGGCAAAGTAGTGGACAATAGCATCTTTTAAAAGAATTGTTTTATAATAGACGAAGAGAAGAGAATATCACCAGGATCAGCCTCATTCCATATTTATTGACACATGATTCTTTAGAAAATCAATGGGTTTAATTTTGTTAACTAAAAATGCATATGGCTAGATAAGCAAATATGTTGGGACAAGTCAATTATATTTTTGTTTCAAGATACTGTAATCCTTTTTAATGAAAATGATGAATTTCTATCCACAAAATAATGTTCCTGTGACCTTCTGAGGTTATAGTTGTAAGTAAACATTGAACAGATTTCAGTTGAAGAATAAAATATTTAAAATTTACATTTTCAGATGTGAAGTAAATTCTTGTAAAGTATAAGTACAAAAGGAAAGTATGGACTAGATCAACCGTCCATGTCGGAGGCTGTACACACTAACCTGGTGGCCATCTTTGATTTTCTGAGTGAAGATACCATAGTCGTAGCGTATACCATATCCATAGGCAGCCAAGCCAAGTGTCGCCATGGAATCAAGGAAGCAGGCTAAATAAACAAACATATAATTAAATGATATACCTACTCAATCTCTCTGTATCAAAGTCTAGGTCACAAGGATTTAAGTGCTACATTGCAGTACAGGGCAATGACCTACAGTATATATACATGTAGGAAACTCAATCTGTAATTGTGTGTAATATGATGCTGTTACAAAAAATGTATTATCTTTATTTCTTAGGTTTCTTGTTTAATATCAAGTCATTTATAGAACCACCTAGAATACTCTATCTTATAATCAGTTATTTGAAATAAAAAGATGTACTTATAAATACTGATAGACAATTGCATGTTCTTCTGGAGGAAGCAGAATTACTTGCACCAGCCAGGTATAATTTTCATGATATTATGGTTACGAAAGCAAAGCATGTATTGTATATTCACTGGATGTAGTTATTTTTTCTCAAATGAACCTAAGTATTTACATGTACATGGATATACTGTACATGATGTCAATGCACACATGGCAGCACCTATTTAAATAATCCTTTAAATGTAAAATGACAGAAAGTCATTTAATATCCCAAACAAACATGTTTGTCATATTGGCTTTAAGGCATGAATATTAATCTACAAATGTACACTGTAGTTGTCAAATAATGAAAGAGTCCATTTCAATTACTCCTGCAGAAATGTAAATGGATATGCATGCCTAGACATTGTTGACCTTTCCAAGTGAGAAACTAGACGCACTCTCTCCCTTCAGAAGGCTTGTTTTGCTCACTTGTACATATTCATAACACACAGGACATTAAACCCGGAACCCTGTGTGTATACATCACATGTATATTTGTATAATTCATATATGTAAACTAAGTCAGGGACTCAAAAATATTGTTTTTGTATCAATTACAGAGTAACAAAAAGTCACTCCAGTTTTACAATTAAAGATTCCTTTCCCAACATCCCACTTGAAGTTCATGCCCATCCATACAGGGTTCTATACACTAGCATTTTTCCACAGGGCGTCTGGACTCTGGACTGGCATTTTATTGTAGAGGTCAGTATGAATGGGCTGCCTACGTGCATCCGACCTATGTTGCTGTCAAACCTTTACTTAACACAGCAATCAAGTTGAAAGGCAAGCCCTAATGTGTGAGCCTTAATGTGAAGAAGGCCGAAAATACATTCCCAATAATTAAAGAATAATCAATGTGCCAATGTACAGTGCACATGCATGTACATGTATGAACATGGAGTGATAGGGTCCATGGTATGGTTGTAGCTGAAATCGACACAAAGGAGTTCAATTTAAATTTGCATTTTACTATGAAGAATATCTTCTGCATAAACAATAAAGAAAAGTGTCACACAAGAAATGCTCTTGGCCTTTCCTTAGGTCAATATTAAATGCACTGCCTTTCTACATGTAACTTTGAAGTTCACATTATAATGCTCTCCCACATCCAAGTACATGTATTGGAATGGAAAACAGACACTGAAGTGTAAACAGGGCTGCATGTATCTAGGCCTACATAATTGAGACATTTGCTGGCATTGAGCATCAAGTTATGGTACGCTTAAAGGACCAGTTCAGATGTAGGGATTGTTTGGAATGGCATTGGTCAATGTGGGGCAAATGCAAGTAAATTTAATTACTATCATTAATATTTACACCTTTGTAACATTTTAAGGTCTAGTCTTGCAATATAGCAATAACAACAGAATTACATCTACATGTATCAAGTCGACATTCAGACTGACTATTCAATACTATACAAATTTTCTGCTTAATGGTTTCAGTGGAAAATGTAAAATGAGCAAAGAAAAGTTAGGTAATTGTCTCAACCATATGTCAAGGAATTGTACAGCTCCTGATCAAACAATAGAAAAGTAGTTTCAACATTTTGTTTACAGTTTGCTGAATGTAGTACTGTGTGATGAACAGTTAATGATTATATTGAGCCAGTTTCTCTCAAAATGCAATTCCATCAAAAGTATTATCAACTGATTAAAATGTCTCTATTCCTTTATTAAATCATTTTTAATCAACAATTGTGGTGGATCTCATCACAAGGCATTCGATACTGTCAATCACTAAATTCTCATTAAAAAACTTTCTGATATTGGAGTCCAAGGAACCTCATTAAAATGGTTTCAGAATTATCTAATGAAAAGACACATTAGAACATCCACAGGACAAACATTGTCTGATGAATTGACCCTTGATTACAGAGTACCTCAGGGCTCAATTCTGGGGCCACTACTATTTTTAGTTTTTATTAACAATCTACCTAAGTCTTTCACAAAATGCAAGTTGCACTTTTATGCCGATGACATGGCTATGTATTATTACCACAAAGATGTAGATGTGATTGTGATTCAATCAGTTTTAAACAAAGAGTTAGGTAATCTTCAATCTTGGATGAATGCAAGGAGACTATCTGTGAACTCCAGTAAAACAGTATGCATGTTTTCAGGGACAATGTTAATGATTTTTGTTTAGTTTACTTTAGTTAAGTGCATGTACAGTGTATTTTACTTCAGCCTTACTATTTTGTAATATCATTACTTATTATACATGTACATGTATTTATTTTATGTTTAATACTGGACTCCATGGAAGAACAGAGCCATTTAGGTTAATGGCTCTGAAATGGACTATCCAACTGTTTTATTATTCTATTATTGTTATATGAGTCTTTGATTCTGTAATATTGTATTATTGTTTAAAGATTTTCAGAAGAAAAAAAAGGGGGGAAAATGCATTTATGTTTCATACTGTATAATTGTGCTTAGTGCTACGTATTGTACTAACCTGCGAGCCTGCCCAAACCACCGTTTCCCAGACCAGCATCGTCCTCTAGCTCCTCCAACTCCTCTATGTTCAGACCAAGCTGAGAAACAGAACAACAACAAGAGAAAGTTCTATTCACTGAAAAATATGGTAAAAGCCTATTAGTGAACAGCATACAAGTCTATGTACATGTATGTCATGTTCAAATATCAACATACATGCTTGATGAGTGTTTCCTTGCATGTTTCTTACTTTATTTCAAGGAAAACCTGCAAAGTCTATAGAAACAGATACATGTTAATATCATACAGATTGACCTACAATATGGACACATGTATAGGGAAATACAGCGACATTGCACAATGTTGTACATTCACATTGCCACAATGCTACTTAAATGACAATTTTAAAGATACAACACCTACCAAGTCCAATAGTACCACAAAAAAAAACAGGTTTTACAAGAAATCTTTAAAATTGCTATGTTAACTTGTAAAATGTATATCTGTACTTGGATATGTAATGACAATTTTGTTTAAATACTTCATAAGGATTCACGTCTCTGCATAGGTCTCTTTTTTTTTTAAAATCACTTCATATCATCTTTCCAGAATATTGTTCATTTTGCACAATGTACAAATATGTACACTGTAACTACATGTATCTTGACATCTACATGCAGACTACCGTATTTGCTGGCGATAAGGAAGCAGCGCCGTATAGGCCGCACCCCCGATTTTGACATTTAAAAAAAAAAAAAAAAAAAAAAAATCTTTTGCCAAAGTCGGGATTCGATCTCTTGCGTACAAAATATGTTGATGTGACTAAAATCACCGCCTTAAACCGCGCTGCCATCCTGCACTGATACCATACATTGCAGTTTTCTGTGATGTAGTCATTGAAATGGATTGAAAATGGCGACTTCGCGTGGATGCTTCGCGGCAGCGGAGCTCCGTTAAACGGGCCCTTCTTTTACTTTTGCAATGCATTGGTACGAACTTAGATCAAAATCTATCAGCAGATGTTGTTTTTGGAAGTTTATTTTCGTCTTCATGTCAACAATGCAAGATAAAATTGTCGGTAAGATGTGTGGAAATGTACAGTTATTGTACCGTTCGTAAATCTAGTCCCATATGTACAAATTCGTGCGGGTTTTGACTTTTTTTTTTTTTTTTTTCTGTTTCGCCGTAAAGGCCGCACCCCGACTTTTTGATATTTTCTCTTCCAAAAATACTGCGGCCTTTACGCCGGCAAATACGGTATGCATCACATTGTATGCAAAATTGCAAATGTTTACATGTATAGTGTTATTAGTGTAAAAGTCAGTCAGACTTTGCACTAATGCTCATGACTAGACACAATTTTAGTATATAATAAGTATAATTGTTGAACAATACAAAAAAAGGATAGCAAATATTGACCGTAAACCATTTGAGGCCTACAATATCCAAGTCTGCCCCTCCCCCGCTCTCTCTGTACCTCTCTCAGTCTCTTGCTCACATGTACATGTACATGTATGTTTATATACCATTCTTCCACAATCAGTCATGTATATATTTTTCTAACCTGCTGAATACAAGTATTTGCGAGTGA
Source organism: Strongylocentrotus droebachiensis (assembly GCA_035222895.1). Classification (NCBI taxonomy): domain Eukaryota; kingdom Metazoa; phylum Echinodermata; class Echinoidea; order Camarodonta; family Strongylocentrotidae; genus Strongylocentrotus; species Strongylocentrotus droebachiensis. Next base: position 261,356 of record JAVYIG010001975.1, read on the forward strand.
AACCTTCTATTTGATATCTGTTTATTTTTAACATGTATCCCCCCGAAGAAAATAAATAAATAATAATAACATATAAAAAAAACATAACTGCCTTAAATCTGAGCAATCAATATGCACACTATCCTTTATTGCTTTGTAAGTTAAATGTAAATAGTTAATGACTTTGCCTTACAAAAATGCCCCACATTTCAAAGTACAGTTGCTAAGTATAGTACCTACAGTAGGCCTACTATACTTTGAACAAATCTCCTGTATATAGGACTGAGTATGGCCAACATGTAAACAATTTCTTTAATACGAAACACATCTTCATAACAGATACTGAGCTGCATGACTAACGGAAAGTATTTAATCATTGAATTAATGTGATTGTGGGGAATTAATGTGATTGTGGGGAATAAATTATGATCTCCTTTCTCCCCTATAATTACACATCTATCATAAATGTGTACATTTCAGTTTTAAAGATTCTACATGAATCTAATAAAAAAAGCAGTTTACTTGTGCTTCCATATTTTCCTTCTAAATAAACATTTAGAAATAAAAAAAACAAATAGAACATAACCATCAAATATAAATACAACAGGTATTAAAACAAAACACATTCTGCATAAATTCCAAGTGATTTAACAAATAAAAAATTGGAAAATTAGGAAGGGTATGGATTGCAAAGACAATGCATCATCAATGTCAACAGACTAGAAGATGTCATTAGTGAATAATCGTGTCACCCGCCATGCCTCCCCTGATCGCATTGGAAACATATCAAGTTGCTAACAAGCGAGAACAAGAACACACAGTCACATTTTAAATGAAGGTATTCGGGGAACGAAACATGTATGAACGTACATACTGTACAGGGAATGCACATACTGTGGCTACATACAGTGTAGCCAAGGTATGAGGAACCGACACACAAGGAAATGGGTTGAAGAGCTCCCCGATTAGGATGAAAATAAGAAAGGGTGAGGGTAATGCAATTGGAGATTAAATTGGTGATACTGCGCGGGTCTCCATGGAATGCGTATTATCTGCAGTGCTCCACAGATCACTCTTTCTGACTTAGGGCAGAGACTCAAGAGCACCAAGCTGGCAGTCAGAAACCAAAGATCACTGCATCAATCTTGCTTCCTAATTTGTCAGATCGATGTTATAATTTCAGTAATTGACTTGCCAAAAGAGTTCTTGCCAAAGGAACAGAAATGCATTTAAATGCAAGCATATAGATATAGTGGTTGCCATGCAATTTTATGTTAAACAGAGCTTTTAATTTGTTTGTTGAGTCTATTTTTTTAATAATCCTCTGGTGCAGAACAACATCTTCTCTTATACATTGTTCATAATTATAAAGAGACTCAACACACACAAAAAAAGCTGTTGACAACCTAATAGTAATGGTGTAACAAATTTTTGCCCTTAAAGCTTCTTCAGGTTATGAAACTGCCAAGTTCAATAGCATTAAACAATGCACAAAAGAGTGCACAAAAAAAGAAACGTGCCTGTTTTCAAGGCAACAGGCACAGAACCTTAGAGTCTAAGCAAACAAAACCAAAAAAAGAGAGCCAAAGGCAGAGAGAGGAGATATATATATATATATATATATAAATATATCATTTTGTCTACTGTAGATAGAATAATCATCAACAAGAATAATCTAGTCAAATTCGAATAGGCATTTTCTAGTCACTCTAATGTCATTAATTTGATACTTAATTCTTCTACAAGGACAAAAGTTTAAAGAAATACTTCATCATTTAATCAAAACAATTCTAGGGTTTGAACCATCATTATGTTTTCAAAGATTTTCATGATAAAACTCCATACAACTTTTTTTTTCCCTGGGGGTATTATACAAACATTGGGGTTTGGATTGTATGTACTCACTGACTATTAAAATATAATGTTTCACATACTATTCTTGTTAAATCTTGAAAAATAATTACTAACATGTACAATGATTGAAAACAAGAGCTTGAAACATGAATATTAATGACACTATGTGGGCTAGCAAAGATATACATCATCACGTCTAGGTCTGCCGACACCCAGTAATCAATGCGTGGGTAAAAGGGCAGTCAGTTCACGTAAGGAAATAAGCGTAACTAAATCTCCAAGTCAGTGGAAAGGGTCCACTCTACTAGTGAAGGACGCTCTCACTTGAGTTGAAGCAAGGAACGCTACCATATTGAGTTGTTTTCCTTTCAATCAGGATAAGTGCACCAACAAGATTTGGTCAGTTTTCTCCTCTGGTGAGAAACAACCCTACCTTGGACATTAGACCCATGCACACACAAGAAAAGGTGAGATTTAAACCATGCAATGGAATTCTGACTGTTTTTTCCCCTTTCACATCTGGGATATATAATTTTTATTTTTCTATCTAATTTCCACTAACCAATGTCAGCATTACAGAATGAAGGAGTATTCACAACAAAATGCACATCAGTATGATTTAATTTGTATTGCAATCCAAATCTCATTAATTGGTAAAAATGTAGGGTCTACAGACAAAAAGTCTAGAATCTCATTGAGGTTCAAAAATCAATTCTCATATTGCTCTGATTGCTCTGAGTCCTTGAAGGACTCTTTTAGATTATCCAAAATAAAAAAAATTGTAATCAGCAATGAAATGCTTATGATAATTTGTGAATAAATCATATGAAACATTCCTCATTTACACATTCTTTAATCTTACAGATTCTGACAAAATTATTGAAATGGGCGTACATTTATGACATGGTTTGACTTTGAGGTGATTCACTTACCTGGTAAAGGGCCTCGTCACATTGACTCTGTATGCCAAGGTTGACCATGGTATTGGTTAAGGTACGTCCAATATAGTATTCCAACGAGAGGTAGTACACACGCTGACAAGAGAACAAAAGAAAAATTTCATTTACAGTGAATACAATTATTTTTCTCATATTTCTAATTTTCTATTGATATCTTGTTGAGGGGGAATCTGGGAATCTGAGACTCTGAAATTTGTAAAAAACTATTATAAATACCGGTACCATCTTCTAATCAAACTTACATGTATGACATGCAAAACATTTTCTTGTTTTAGAGCAAATACATGTAGGAAATTTGTAATATACATGTACATGTACAGGTACATGTATACAAAGACATTTTATAGACATGCCATAGAACCACTATTGCATGCAAATACTTTTATCATCCCCACTTGCCATTTATTTAATACAACAAAATGCCGCAGAGAACAAGCCTTTAAAAATGAATTTGTCTAATCCTAATTACATTCTCTCTATTGCACTTTACACATCTTTTACTACTTTCAGTATATTTTCAAATGTTTACACAACAGCTAAGAAAGCTAATGTCAATCACGTTCTTGTAGAAAAGCAACCAGGAAACGTAGACCTTACATGTACATCTCATTTGAAAGAATACATGTAGGTAGTTGAGGAAATTGAGGATTTTGTGCATTTACCACATCAACTTGATATTTTGTTTAACCCAACACCTTCCAGTTATGAGACTACTGCTCTATCTAACACTGAGCCATCACGCCTCCTCTAACAGGCTTCTGAAGCATTTGACACTGAGGACAAGTCGTGGGGGCGTCACCCTTGTGAAACTCAATGCACATGTAAGGAATATGGAGATGGACTTGAAATGTACACAAATGTAAAATGCATTGAAGGGGCCCCGTTATCCCCAAAACAACAGCTTTCCACTTTGTTTCATTGATTGCTTTCTGAACGCAAGTGGAGTCAAAATCACGACTTAAAATGCATCATGGTACACCATTTTTATTTAGATGTAAATTTGATTGGACAAAGTGGGCATGCATCAATAATCAATTACAATTTCAAACTGGTCAGTCGTTTTACATACATGTACAATTAATTTGTTTAATGTGCATGGACGAAGGTTATCACAGATGAATACATTTTTGTACATGTACAGGGAAAAAACGAATATGTAACCAAAGGTGACTTGAATGAGGCTACACGTCCTATGGATCCGCCATTTGTCATCTTCAAGCTTGCACGTATACATACAGTCTAGTACTAGTAGTCTAGTGTAACAGAATGAACTGTGATTATGCGTGCATCCAACTTGTTGTGATGGTATACACACATGGGCTGTACTCTGCGCCACATTCAAATTCTACCCACTGATAGAGCAATGCAACCCATATCCTGGTCGGCCCACATGGTGCACTATGTAAATTTATTGAAGATGGTTGATTGTATACAGTGTAAGTTCTCTCTACTCAGTACAATAAAAAGAATGGAATATCTCAATAGGACAAATTAAACAAAAGGTCTGCAAAATAAGCAAATGTGTGTAATTCATACTGTACATGTAGAACTCACAGGGTCTGTACAATAAACAGATTGGAATATCTGAATAGAATAAATTGAAAAAGTAAAAGGCGTTAGAAATTGTGTAAATAAATTTGTGTAATTCACAGTACTCACAGGGTCAAATAGCCTTAACTAGCCGGCTCCAACTAAAAATCCTACATTAAGGAGTAAAGCATCTACATGTAGGTGTACTGTCAGACAATACATACACAACAAATAAAGAATTGAAAAGGAGAGAACGTACAATAAAGTAGATACAATTAAATCAAAACCTGTTCACAGTTCAGTATCACATTTGCATCAGCTAAACCTCGTATAAACCTTTCAAATTATCACACGTGACAACACAAGGATCAGGTCAGGTCTCTAACCTATTTACCTTTCAAACAAGCCAAAAGCATGAATTGCCATTAAGTTTAACCACCATTTGTTGAAAGACTAAAATACTACATGTTTCTCCCCATCACCCCCATCGCCCCCCCCCCCCCCACGAGACAACCCATAATTGCAATTCACTAGAGTCATGAGACTGAAAAATAAAAAACATTCTTTTCAAAGGGAAATATTACCCTGAAACTAATGTGGTTTTAATAGAAGATTTTTTTCTTTGAGAGAACAGGTCATTGAAAGTTTGAGAAAAATTCTTTTAAAAGTTATGAATTTTTTAGTTGCAGTCGATCAAACACAAATTGGCAACTCTGTGACATATCTTAACAGGTCCCCTCCCATTTGCTATACTTAAAAATTCATATATTTCTATTGTCTCTATAGAAAGTTATCAATCATACATGCACCCTATTATTGCAGATGTGTCTTTAAACAACCTCCATATGAAACATCTAGAAACAAAGCTATTACTTTATAAATATGTAAAAAATGAAAATTCATGAGATTTCATGTACAGAGGAAATGAGAGCGGACGTCACAAGTCACAATGTTGTCAATTTGTGCTTCATTGATTAAAACTTTCATAAATCATAACTTGAATATTTAAACAGATTTAGCTTAAATTTTCATTAAACTGATTCTCTTAGTTTTCTGCTTTTATTAAAACCAATAAAATACCATAGTAGACTTCCCTTGTAATTACTCATAGACAACAGTTTACCAGGCAATAGAGGGCTGGATGAGCTGCATTGTACATGTATACATGACTGTACACATTATGTATAAAATGTTAATAAGAAGGCTTACATTCAAAGGGAATCCATTTATCAAATACATTTCATGCTGCGCTATTTCTTGTTGTTGCTATTAAATCAATGACTTAAAAGTGGAATTAAATTATAAAGTATGATTATCAAGTGATGAAGATGAGTGTTATCGACTATAGAAGAGGAGAGAGACATGGGAAAGGAGGAGGGGCACTATAGTGATGTTCACCCTGTACAACACTTCATAGTACCTGTACAAAAAAATAAAAAATAAATTTTGTGCTGTACTGTATGTACATGTACAGTACATGAAGTCATGAACATGAATGGCAACATCATACATAATGTCTATACTTCAAAGTTGTTTTTAATATCTTTTGACAAAGAAAAAGATAATCTATGGTATATGACTATTTGATAATCTTTGCTGTCTTGAGCACCTCTCAATCAACATCAGAGCTCAGGATTGTCTGTCTGCTTATATGACAGGGCTTGACATTAGACCCTGCCCAGTCAGCCTACATGTACATTAGAACAACCTAGAACATTAAAACTCGTATCAGGGAACTGCAAGCCCTCAAAAAAATATTTCAGAATATATCTGTAGCAGCAACATGAGTTTATGAAAGAATGTGCAAAATTACATGCCTGTGTACTGCAATCCTGATACCAGGATGTTGACATTAATTAGTCAGCATTTTATATTTTCAAAACTATTACCCTATTTGCAATGTCATAACAAAGCACCTTTCTCATTTGACACACATTTAGTACAAAGGTCAGAGCCACTTGTGACAGGCTCGTTCAGACATGACCTGTTTAAACCACCTCTAAAAAAAATGCCACTGAAATAATGAGACGATCAGTGCAGTGTGCATCACAATTCACAAAATTTGGCGTATCAGAACACACACATCACAGGGTATACATAGGGGCCTTGTTGTGCCTAGCTACTGTAATGATATGGATATTCTCGTGTTTACGTTTTCCTCAAGGGTTCATTGACGTACATATACAAGGCAAATTCCTTGTATGCTATTTTTAACACCTGTTCCGAGACGTTGCGCTCTTAATTTTGGCTCTACTTTTTCGGCTTGGCCGATTGGATTAGGTGTCGCTGGGCGTGTCGCCACAGTTGACTTAAATTTAATCAGGCAAATTTGGGAAATAGATTTGTATTACAATTGGAAGGGTTTTTCCTTGTTGCCGGGTCTGTTCACACTATCGAAATAGTATGAGAGGGGAAGTGAGGATTACAGGTGTGTAATAGCCAGAAGCATGTGGGCTCGCTAGTGTGGACGGACATAGCAACATTTATCCCTTGTTATATTCCAGGGTTGTTGGGTCTCCGGGTGATTTGCATCTCTTGTTTGAAAGATTAGAATGTAAGAGACACAGGTGGGTGCGTGAAAGAAGTATGTGAGGAATAGAGATGCGGATCATCCGGAGCGCCTTATATCCTGGGGGTAAATTCGCCAAGAAATATAGGACCTTTTAATACGGAAACTAATTATGGGTGGATTGATATTACGCAATGCGTCTGTGTGACACGCCTCAATTTTTGGGTGCGCGAGGCGTGTCAGTTCGGGGGTATAAAAACCGAGTTGCGTCTCTAGAGCGGGACCTCTTTTCCGTTACGATCGACATGAGTTGCTAATTTGTTTCGATTGGGTTGCCCAGCCCCAAAACATGAACTTCGTGTTTTATTAATTCTTCGTTTATTTTAATAAATCTTCAACTCCAATCAAGAATTTGTTTCAGTGACTTTGATTTATCTTCGTTTTCTACACTTCAAGAACTAAAGCTATACTTTAACATTTTCTGAGTCGGTACTAGGCGGGGCGGTTATGGCCACCGGGCCGTCTCGCCGTGGATCGCTTCAATTGGTAGCGTACGGATGGGGTAAGACACTTGTTTATCACTTCAACCATTACCATTGAACTTCAAGATATATTAGCGACGTCAGCGGAGAGCTGCAGAGATTTTTGTTAGCTCACATCCGTCAACTAGTTATATGTGGATCTGTTGGGGTTGTCACGAGGACGGAGTCCAAGAACCCCTGGGCTTCGAACTAACTTTTTTTTTTGTCGGCCGCTCAGCATCGAAGAGTATTGAGAGGAGTGAAATTTTCTTCTGCTGGTGGTTTCCTGACGAGGGGGCCCAGGAGCTTATTTCCGCAGAGCTACAGCGCGACGAAGCGACGGTGGAAGCGTAGCTGGTGATTCTTTTATGCTGGGAAAACGGTAGTACTTTAGGGCCGCGTGGGTGTCATCTTGAAGGGGCTCGCTGCTTGTGTCAGCGGGGAGGTGATATCGTCACTTCATTCATGGTCGGCGGCACATGCCTTCAGTGTTGCATGCTTGCATCGTTCCGGTGAATTAGAAGGCCGCGGTGCCGGGAAACTAGGTACGTTCAGCTGGTCTCGTAGCTGGTCTACGGGTTTTCTGCGTAGCCTAACGGTTCGTCCTGTGATCTCTGTAGACGTGAAATCTTGCAGTCAACTACATCGACGCGACACAACATCATCGCCATCGAGAGGGACTACAAGACTGTGTATCTACGGCGATCTAAGGCGTGTTCAGACATCATCTAGGAGGGAGTATTTCTGAGGGTGACGGATGCAGGCAGCGGATTGACATCTCTGGTATGTCTTGAACTTAGAACACTTTATCTATATATGATAATTGATTCTATGCCGTGTTGCGTATGGCATTATATACAATTAGATACATCTTTTGATGTATACCATTATTCAGAACATTTAGTGTATTATCTGACGGCATAATTCATTAATTGACTGGTAAATTTATATAATCCTTGTAAACGAGAACAGTAGTGAAGGTGTGTTTTTTTCATATATACATATGGTAACTAAGAATATGGTTCTGGTTTCACTCTGGCTCGCCTACATGTAGTATACATCTCTTCCAAAAATTAAGGTAAGCAGTATTTAGGGGTTTTATGCTATATATGGTAACCGAGGTTGCATCCCTTGCCTCAATGTTCATATTTGACTAATTACTTAATAATATTTACAATAGATAATAATAATTATGGCTGAAGAGTTAGTTCAAGATTTGGTAACGAGTTTTACCGAAGCCCTACAGGGTATCCGGATTACACCTACTGGTACGACAACCGCTAGGTTGGATAGATTTTCAGGGCAGGGTGGTATGTTATTAGAAGATTGGTTAGAAGAGGTTGACCTATATTGTGAACAGTCACAAATTTCAGAGACCGAAAAGGTCAGTGTGATCAAGGCTCATTTGGAGGGGCCGGCACGTAAAGAGTTACGATGTTATTCTGAAACACTAGATACAAATCAAATAGTTACTATTTTGCAGAACCACTTTGGTAAGACACAGACTGTACAGTCTCTGCAACAGGCCTTTTACGATCGCAATCAGAAGGAGGGTGAATCGTTAATGGAATTTAGTAGGGACCTTATTGATTTATATGATAAAGCCATAGCAATAGCAAACTCCACACAAAAATCATCCCTTGAAGGTTTGCGAAAGGAAGCCCTCATTGCCCAATTTGTTGCAGGAGCCCGTAGTATGCCAATTCGATTAGAACTTAGGCGCCTTGAGTTAGCTGGTTCAGCCAAAACCTTTGTAGATATGAGGGAGTCTGCTAGAAAGTTACTTAAAGAATTGGATACTGTTCAAACTAGAAGGGGTGCAGTAAGGGAGGTGGGGGTTCGTCAACTCTCTGAAGGGCATCACCGGGCATCGGGTTCGCACCTTCAGAGCACTGAACCCCCAGCCCCTGCGCTGCTCTCCACTTTGCAACAAATACATGGTACATTGGATATTTTAGTCGAACAGTCTGACAAACGTAGAGTTAAAGGTTGTTATTGTGGTCAATGGGGTCATATCAAACGTAATTGTCCATTTATGCCAGTAGGCCCCTTGCATTGTAATCATTGTGGTGAACTTGGACATGTAGTAGCTAATTGTAGATGGTTAGATGGTTATTGCTAATTGTGTTCAATCCTCATTTGTTAAAGTACAATTAAATACTTGTAGTTCCCCTGTACGTGTGCATAGTGACAATCCTGACCAACAGTCGTTTGCAGAGCCTAGCTCTTCTGGCATATTTCCATCTTACACAAAAGATCAGTTAATCCAAATGCAGAAAGAAGACCCCGAACTGAAGTTTGTATGGGAGCGGTGGTCCCAGAAATGGGCACCCGGTGATGAATACTTCAAACATCCTTCAGAACCTGATAATGTTAAATCATGGTTGACTCATTGGTCTCGCCTTTCATTGAAAGATGGTTTGTTAGTAAGAAGAGTGCTAGACCCTGTATTTGGGGAGATATTCCAAGTTTTACTTCCTCAATGTTTACGTAAGAATGTGTTGGTAGGATGTCTATTTGGATAAGTTATATTTGGTTATCTGGCATAATGACCACCAAGATGTCTATCATGTTCGACCCATTAATGGAGGTGAAATAAAGGTGATTAATCGTAAATTGTTTAGAGAAGTGCCCTCTGACACAGAGGCGGTAGAGTTAAATGAGGATAATTTTAGGTTTGATCCTAATTTCACTGATGTACATGTACATGATAAAGTATGTCCTCGTAAACAACAAGATACATACATGGAAGAGTATATGTTGGTTCCTAATTTTGATAGAGTAGGTATAGATCCAGTAGGGGAGGATGTAGCAGGGCGAGCCAGAGATGATAATGTTAATGTTCCAGGGAATCGGGATGGTGCCATCCCAAGAAGGTCGCAAAGACAAACTAAGGGTAGACATTCTAACCCTTTTAATTTACCAAAATCAGTTTTGCGCTGATTATCTAAAAGAATTGAGATATTCTATGTACAGTCGGATATTTCGTATTTTTTTCCAGACAAATTGAGAGAATTTGTATTTTGATAAAATTTAAGGCAAATTGAGAAATTAAGGCGATATTTTTCACCAATTATTGAAGGGACCGTATTATTGACGGTTAATTATCACGGTAATTAGTCGTTTACATCAAATTGGAGAGTTAATAATTGTAATTATCCAACTTTTACTGTTTTAGGGCTGGGCACCCGTCCTGATTTTATGATTTTATGAGTCATGTTCGGATGGTTCCTTCCACCGGGACTTTGTGTGGGTGTGGGAGCTTCGTTTGCTCCCACACGCACCCCATCTTATCATTGATGGGGTGCACCTCACTCCCCGGGGGACAGAGTTGTATCGGCGTACACTCCGTCGGATTTCTAGTTTTTGTCGAAACAATTTTTGGATGTAATTGTGGTGATTTGTACTTGGGGTCATTTATGGTTATGGTGATTTTTGGATTAAAATTTTAATTTTGTTATTGCCTCTTTAGGCAGAACCACATAATTGGTTAATTATGTGGATGAAGAGAGAAGGAAAAAAAAAAGGAAAATTTTGGAGTTTGGGGGTTTGTGTAATTGACTATTGCATTAAGGTTGTGCATTTACTTGCAAAATATTGACATGCTGTTTTAATATGTAAAGGGCGTCATTAATGGGAGGTGATGTTTCTAAGTATGTTTGAACTAGTGGGTATTTTTGTGAGTTGGATTGACAGTTTGATATGTGTGTTTACATATTGTAATTTGGAAGCCATGTTGGCTTTATATGATGTATATGAAGTTATTGTAAATGTTTTAGGGCTGGGCAGCCATGTACGTGTATGTACCTTAGAGGGGAACGGATTATGACGAGAATTTCAATTTTTTTTGTTGGTTTTTTTGTTGCGATCTTATGGGACAGATCGTTTCAGTAGGGGAGTTTGTAATGATATGGATATTCTCGTGTTTACGTTTTCCTCAAGGGTTCATTGACGTACATATACAAGGCAAATTCCTTGTATGCTATTTTTAACACCTGTTCCGAGACGTTGCGCTCTTAATTTTGGCTCTACTTTTTCGGCTTGGCCGATTGGATTAGGTGTCGCTGGGCGTGTCGCCACAGTTGACTTAAATTTAATCAGGCAAATTTGGGAAATAGATTTGTATTACAATTGGAAGGGTTTTTCCTTGTTGCCGGGTCTGTTCACACTATCGAAATAGTATGAGAGGGGAAGTGAGGATTACAGGTGTGTAATAGCCAGAAGCATGTGGGCTCGCTAGTGTGGACGGACATAGCAACATTTATCCCTTGTTATATTCCAGGGTTGTTGGGTCTCCGGGTGATTTGCATCTCTTGTTTGAAAGATTAGAATGTAAGAGACACAGGTGGGTGCGTGAAAGAAGTATGTGAGGAATAGAGATGCGGATCATCCGGAGCGCCTTATATCCTGGGGGTAAATTCGCCAAGAAATATAGGACCTTTTAATACGGAAACTAATTATGGGTGGATTGATATTACGCAATGCGTCTGTGTGACACGCCTCAATTTTTGGGTGCGCGAGGCGTGTCAGTTCGGGGGTATAAAAACCGAGTTGCGTCTCTAGAGCGGGACCTCTTTTCCGTTACGATCGACATGAGTTGCTAATTTGTTTCGATTGGGTTGCCCAGCCCCAAAACATGAACTTCGTGTTTTATTAATTCTTCGTTTATTTTAATAAATCTTCAACTCCAATCAAGAATTTGTTTCAGTGACTTTGATTTATCTTCGTTTTCTACACTTCAAGAACTAAAGCTATACTTTAACATTTTCTGAGTCGGTACTAGGCGGGGCGGTTATGGCCACCGGGCCGTCTCGCCGTGGATCGCTTCAATACACAAATAAAGTTTTTGTCACACTCATTTAAAAAAAAAAAAAAAAAAAAGCTGTTCATATAGCCCAACAAATTTGTCTTTTCTTTTCTTTCTTTTTCTTCCTTCTTCTTTTCTTCTTCTTTTTCTTTTTTTTAGTTGGGGGATGGGGGGGGGGGGGGCTGTCTACTTACATATGTCTGAATGCCACTTATAAAGTAAAAATAAACATAATATAATATAGCTTAAAATACAGTAAAATTGCTGAATAAAACATAATTAGCAGTTGTAAATGTATACATTTTATAGTTGTTTAAACAAACAATTTGATATTGCTTCTTTGAAAACTCTTGGATCTTAGACAGTGATCCTCATAAATTTTTCGTGAGGGAATTTACATTGCAGGTGTACTTGCGGGGTGGTCATAAAGTGGGGCTGCTAAAGCAAACTTGAAGGCGGCAATTGAGTTTTGAGATATGGTTGATAGAGATGGTTATTCCACTTCCTTGTTTTTGGAAAGAAGGAGTTTGTGTAGACATCTGTTCTTGTAAAAGAGGTTTAGAATTGGTTTTCAGGACCTCTTCTTCCTCTTACACACTTAGATGAGATGTATTTTTGATTTAAGCTACTGTATGTTTAGGATGCCATTCAGTATAGCTTGTACTAGTAGCAGCAAACTCTAGCCGATCAAGGGACTCCTTCAGGAAAGTAACACTGGTGCCTTTCCCATCTAGGTTCAGGTGGCAAACCTTGCTGCAGCATTTTGAAGTCCATATTTTCTTGGCAGTTCTACATATTGCATAGAATAGACTCTAGACTAGAGTCTCATGCTGTGCTGATGTGTAGATCTACAATCTAGTCTAAGTGACGTCGGGTAAAGCCTAAGAGTGTTACAGATTTTCTCCTTTGTAGATACGGTACAGATGTGTCATACCGATGGAAGTTTAATTGGAGGGAACTTTCTTCTCTCATACATTTGTACATATTTCAAACATACATTGTACACTCACCAGAAAGTCAGAAAGTCACCCCTGATGCACAAGATTCATTTCTGTATCAATATTATGGTCTCATGGAAAACAAATTTAACATCAACTTTTATCTAGTTGCACAAATGAAACCATTACAATAATATAAACTAGAATTTTCAGTTGAGATGTTTGCACATGCCTTCAATATTTACAATGATTATCATTGTTAGAGTCTCCATACAAGTTCTAGTTTCTACCCTGCATTATGATTAAAGTAAAAATAGGGCACTACTGATTCACATCGCAATCAGTACTCAATAATTAATAATGCTCCAATTCACTTCAATTCTTCAAAACAAAACTTTCAATCAAGTTGAAGACTTGAAGACTTGAAGTTGTCTACTTTCCACCTCCGCCCACAGCAGGAGTGCACATGTTAGGGAGGCCAATGCCCGGGCGTAAGGCTTCTACGCCTACGATTTGTGCGCTCGTCGCCCACTTCAAAAAATTAGCAGAGGGAAAAAAATGATGTAAACAAAAAAATTGATGAAAATAAGAAAAGAAAATACAATTATACATTTCACAACATACCTATAATCACGGATCTGTAACAGTCTTTCACCATTTGTTGACGATCTTGCAGATTTTGACGTATTTGAGTCCAATAATTGTCGTAGCAGAACAACTTTACGAACGCGCATCACAGACTAAGAAAATCCTAGAGGGCGTAGAGGTTTGCTCACTAAAAACCTTCTCATTGGCTGAAGGTAGACCCTAAAAATATGGGATCCGTTTTGAGTAAAGAACTTTTGATAGAGATCAACATTTCAGATGTTCACAATTGCCACTTCTAACAACTAGAAAATATAAAGAAAAAAGATTATATCTTTTTAAATACAGAATTTTACAAACTGAACATGCGAAGGTAGATAGAGTACGATGATTATGTCAATCTTGCGTTGGTTTGAGCCCTAGAGCTACAGCCATCTCAAAATGAGAAGGAAAACTGTGACCGGTGACGTCATTGTTCGCGCCAAAAATAAAGGGTATTGCGACATATGTCTGAGCTCCACTGAGCCTCCGGTCAGATCGTGCGCAAAGCGTAGTCTTATTTATAGACCCTAGTACCTTATTCTCACAGCACTAGATTCGAGTGTCGTGCAGTAATGTATGAGAAGTGTTAAAAAAGATATTTAAGTACAAAAAAAAGTCTACATGAGCAGTCTATACTCCAATTGAGAATTGAAATGAAAGCCATGATTTGAAGTGTGTTGTATGATACATGGTTAGTGAGTGTGTATGTTACGTATAGCGAAAGGGAGAGAGAGAGAGAGAGAGAGTGAGAGAAATGCGCTACGCATGCTGCTGTCCTATTGTACTCTGGGTTGTGTTCGCTGCAAGATGGATGTTAATTGGACCTCGTAACTTCTCGATCGTTGATAATAAGGAATACTCATGAGGAAATCAAATTATTGGAATACACATCTAAGGTAAATATCAATGAATTATATACATTTATTTCCTGCCAATTTTGATATCTCTTCTTCATTTTTGAACCATCGCCTTCGGCTCGTAGTAGTAGAAGATGTAATCGTTCGCACATTGATGGCTGGATTTCAGCCTGCATCAGGGCTTGCCTAGCCTTAGACCGAAAGCTTCAGTCTCTCTAATCGTCGGTTGTTCCACTGAGACTACGTCTGGCTCCACTAGACCTCCGATTATAGAGACTGAAGTCTGGGGACCTTTTTCTGTGAGGGTACAGTGACCGAACAGAGAAGAACGAAATGCTCCGAGGTTTTTCACTTTTTACGTCTTCATCATATCTAATTTTGCTGCAATACTACAGCCCCCTGTATCTATATAATACCGAAAACTTAAATATATACTTTGACTTACGATAGCTTGCTTATTCAGCTCCAAAATAGATTTTTTGCAATCGAAACAGACTTCTCGTCAGCTTGCCAGTCAGCCATCTTGAATTGAGTAAAATGAATATTCATTTTAAAGTTTGCGAAAGGTAGATAGACTCCACCCCCAATGACCTATCACAGATGATATACGTGCACGCGCGCGTAAGTGAGCCCTGCATGAACGAGCCCTGACCATAGAGATCCTGTATGATAAAGACCCCCTGATCGATGTGTGTACGTTAATAATACAGCTAGTCCGTTGACCCGGAAATATATCTTGCGGGTCATAGATCACAGTTCAAGTACGGCGAAAGGTACAGCTTGACGAAAATGGGACAATTCGTATAAGTAAGTCTATAATTTTCATATTTGTATAACAATTTAATTAAAAATAGGTAGTGCAAATAGGAGAACACTACTTATACCTATTTTACATCTGATTTAGAAATCAGAAAATCAGATCTAAATAAAGAAAATCGGGGAGAAAATGTTTTGACTTAAAAAGCTGCCATTGTTGGCTATAGCTACCCCCGCGGTACGAGATCTCTGGGTTGCCATCTGTATTGGGGAATGACAACAAATGTCAGTTTTATTAAAGAAATGACCCAAATCAGATGGTTATTGCTGTCTAGCCTAGCCTGTGTCTGTGTGTACGTGTGCGACCGATTCAAGGCTAGCCGCTGTTGAGTGATTGCACTTTCGCGCGAAGTTTTAAACTTCATCATGAACTTTGTCCGGACAATGACACGCCCATTGCCTCGGGCCTGTCTAATTATCAACGTAATTTCGCGACATGAATTTATCTGTTTCAAGGCTCTTGCGTACGGCCAAGGCGTAGAAGGAAGGGAGTGTTTACAAGCTGGATATCTCCTATTTTATGGAACTTCTGGAGTCGGCAGATGGGTGAGTTTTCTTAGTGAAAGTAAATGCTTTCTTTTAATCTTTGTTTTATTTTAAACAAATTCGTAATTAAAAAGTTAGATTTGGGCATTGGCCTCCCTACACATGTGGTCAAGCACACTGAATGCATGGTCTCCTAACCCACAAATTAATAGCTACCTCTGTTAGTTTGCTGGTTTTAATTAATATTTACCTTTGGATCAGTTTCATAGTAATACTGCTGGGTGCGGATCCAACGGCCAACAAGATGATCACGAACCGAGTGGGCCAGGGCGATGTAGTAATCGCGTTGAGTAGCAACATTTCGGTCCTTCACCAAGGTGTAGTGAAGATGCCGATTAAAACTCGCCTTGAAGTTGGAAACATCCTCAATGCCGGCGATCCCACGGACGCTAATCTGCTTCCTCTTCTCATGGTCACTTTGGGCCATGTTGATGGTCAATATCTAGAAAAGAAGTGCCCCAATTCAAGATTTCCGCATCAACTGCTCGTCGGTCACAGGAAATTATGTGGCTAGATGAGCTGAGTGACCTGGATCGTCCGAGTGTACGGGGTCGCCGCTCCGCTCTAGCTCTAGGCATGCATGCTCGGGTAATATGCACGGAAATACCGTATAGAGTCTACTGGTAGTGTGTGTACGTGCAATTCGGTCAGCTGTGCTGGCCTCGGAAAAACATGCGCTTGTTGGAATCAAAAGATGGCGATATAGCACTACGTACGGTACATCATCATGAGACATACTATATTCTCAAACCCCTTTCTGAAATTTCTGAACTGGGTCTACAGTACTTAGCAACATTACATTTTAACAGACAAAATCAAATTACATTAATTTTGTTATTTGTATCCATGAAACACACAAAACGTGACCATATTTTATATTCAAATGGTTTGAAAAGGGATAAAATAATACATTCATAGGCTTACAGCCCCCCCCCAAAAAAAACAGTGTCATCTCTTTTTATTCAACTTACAACTATATTCATGATTGTCAATTTGGAAACTGAATGACTCTTGATAACTAGTAATGATGATGACCCGATGATAATGATGATAAACAAGTAATTTCTCTTGTGCAAATCACACCATTGATTCGTGACGCGTTTACAATATCCATCCTTATTTTGATGAACTTTGTTTCATATTTCTCATAATGTGGGATGTCATAAAGTTTCCAAATTGAATGAATGACATAATTCGTTATCAGTATGACATATATTATATGTTCATTAGTATTTAGCTTGTATATTCACATGCAATATAAAGATTCCAATCAACGTTTATTAGTTACCAATTATGAATCAATCTTGTATTACTTATGCTGCAATGACTTGTAAATAATTATGTATAATTATAAACTTTTGGAATCTCAAGTGTGGATCTATATTGATCGAGCAACAACAAAAAGAGTGCTGTTCATAATTATATACTTCACCTGATTTAACAAACTAGATTTTCATCTATATATGCTACATGAAATACGATACAACAAATATACAACAGTATTTTGTTGAAGAAGTCCACATTTACTATGAGGATGCAAAGATTTTAAGATTGTATAAACTTGTATAAACTTGTATAAACATATTTTCTTCTGTGTTTTGTTCTGTTACTGTTTTTTCAATATACTTTTACATTAAATCCTTTCCTAATTCCCCTAGGGCGCCCGAAATAAATATTAATGAATCAAATTGCGGATCTTTTATTTCCCAATTTATGTTTTACAACGTGATTTTATACAACGAACCCTGAATCTAAAAAGGTGATGGAAATCAGTTCTTTCTTTTTCCCCAAGAAATAGAAGTTCGGGAACCATCAAGCTCCGGACCGCTTTCTGTCGGTACCAGCGAAGGGTGAAAAGTAGAAAGGAATACTGGTGGGGTAAAATCCAAGAAATGTATTTCTTTTCACAGAAAAAGAATAAAAAGGGGCAGAATAACGTATTCTAAAGTCTCGGATTTTGTTCACTCCAAAATCATTTTTCGATAATCGTTGATGTACCTCTTACTATCAGGGGCGGATCCAGCCGGCGCCAAGAGAGGGTGCCAAACAGGGGGCCCAATTCGTGAGAAAATATATAGCGGCGAATTAGCCAGCCAGACGGCGAATAAGCGGGGGTTGGGGGCACTAATTTGTTTGGCTCAATGGGGGGGGGGGGGTAGGGGTAGTGAGCAATTTTTTTTTTTTACTCATCACCCAACCCCCTCCCCCTTGAGCCAGGGAACCTGGGGCACGTCTTCTTTTTTTTTCTGCAAAAAAGGTTTAATTTACCTGTTTTGGGGGGCCAGGGGGGCCGGGCCCCCGGGCCCCCTAGATCCGCCACTGCTTACTATATAGAGATTTCATTTAGGAGCACTATTTTTTTTAAAAGCTCAACGGGGGGGGGGGGGGGGAGGAGGGTATTCGGCACTTTTGTTTTTACTCAACACCCAACCCCCTCCCCCCTTGAGCAAAAAGGGTTAAATTTACCTGTTAGATCCGCCACTGCTAACTATAAAGATTTAATTTAAGACTTATCAGACTTATTCACAAATAATAATATTGTCTTTGAAGCGTATCTCCTTATAACTATCTCTCGTTCTTTTTCATTTCCTTCATCTCTCCCTCGCTCTCACTTTTGTTTCCTTCAATTTGATGGGGGAGGCACAGTGGCGTACCTGGGGTACTCCGTCAGGGGGGGCAAGCGACCGAAACAAACAAAAAAGGCGATGCTAATTTTCACTTCTGGCGAGCGAGCGAGCAAAAAAAAATCTTTAAGTAACGTTTGGTATATAAACTGGTATTGTTGCAAGTTGGGGGTGGGAACATTCACTTGTTAGCGACGTTAATTCCATTTTTTTGCAAAGGAGCGTAGCGAGCAAGAAAAAAAATCACTTCTTTTTTAATTATTGCCACTTAAACTTGGTTCAATTGTCCCATGCAGGGCGCGGGAACAATATTGTGTTTAGGGTGATTTTATACCCATTTTAGCTAGCGAGCCAAAATACATCTTTCTCTCAATGAATTGCTATATAAAATTTGTTTCATTGTTGCAGGTCGGAGGCGGGCACAATCGTGTTTAAGGCAATGTCAATCCCATTTTGGCGGGAAGGCAACCCCCTACATTTCTCTTTTTGATGATATTGTTGCAGGTCAAGGGTGGGCACAATTATTTCCAAAGCAATATCCATTCATTTTATTCGCGAGCAAGTGTAGCGAGCGAGAAAAATGAATTACTTTCTTTTAGTAACATTTGGTACATACACTGTGTGTTATTGTTGCCATGGTTGCAGGTCGGGGCCAGTCGGGGCAGGCACAATTGTATTCTAGGCAATGCTAATCCTTTTCTTTTTTCAGGGGGACGAGCAAGTGAAAACATTTAATACAAAATAGGCTAGCAAGCAGTTCGCGCCAGCGAAGAGTTTCGAATTTGTTATATCACTTATATTTTCCTATTTTCATTTGTCTTAATTTTTCAGGGCCGTATGCGGAATATTTTTCTGGTGGGGGAGGGGGAAAGATGCGTTAAAAGTTTTCGAAGAATCTCAAAAGCAAAAGGAGTGAAGGGAGTTCGAGCGACCGAACTGGTCATGAGGGTACTTTTGCATTTTCAAAAGTAGAATTGAAGGATTTGGTATAAGCCTACACTACATTTTCAGGAAAAAAACTGTACGTTTTCAAAATATCTGGGGTCAACTGCCCGCCCCCCCCCCCCCCTGGTGCGTACGGCCATGGTTTTTTTTTTTTAATTTCCCCATTTTTTTCCTTTCCTTTTCTTTTCCCTTTTTTTTTCCTTTTCTCTTCTTCTTCCTTTTTCTTTCCTTTTTCTTTTTTTCCTTTTTTCTCTTTTTTTCCTTTTTTTCCTTTTTCTCTTTTTTTCCTTTTTTTCCTTTTTTCTCTTTTTTTCCTTTTTGTCTTCCCTTTTCTTTTTTTCTTTTTCTTTCCTTTCCTTTCTTTTCTTTTCTTTCCCCTTTTTTTTTCGCCTGGAGCCCGTCAGGGGGGGCACTCTGCCCCCCTGCCCCCCCCCCCATAGGTACGCCAGTGGGGAGGCATGTACCCCTGTAGTTACGCAACTGCCTGAAGCTCCTGTACAATAATAATAAGTCATGCTATAGTCAATTCATCAAAATAGCCCTGTGGTCTTGAAATTGAGTAGTTATTATAAAAAATATAATAATGGAACACCACAAGTTTTAGTTCTGCCCGGTTTCAAACAGAGATTGCATTTAGACATGTCCCTTTCAAAAAGTGGGGAAAGATTTTCTTTTCTCAACGGAATATATTTTCAGGGATCCTGTCCGACATTCTCTGGTCTTCTCGACTACAAAGAGGGCGGGGAATGGAGTAGGCTTTATAATATAGTTTTTTTTTTTTGTCACATTCATATTTTTCTGCCCACCCTCTCCCGTCAGAAGGAGATGGAGACAATTTTTTTTTGGAATAAATGGAATCAAGAATCGGATT